>PVKA01011142.1:0-21064 GCA_004027165.1 Ctenomys sociabilis | reverse complement strand
ATCTGTTATTAAATGCTTCTCTGAGGAGCTTAAATTCCTTTAACAAGAGAATGCTATTTAGAGAGTAAAATCCTAATATTTGGTGTGCTAATTGCTGTGTAATTATTTCTAACACTTCTCAGCAGACTAAAGACTATGAGCACAGATATGTGAAACATGGATATTATTTTGCTATTTAAAGACTTGTTTATATGTTAAAAGTCCATGAATTTATAACTTCTGTTTATAAACCAACAACTGCATGTTTCATTTTAGCCTTTCCAGGTAGGTATTTATAGACATATTTCACTTTCCATAAAGGACACCCAATTTTTCTGTTTCAGTTTAATTTTATTAAAACTTTTCTAGTATCCTTTGAAATTTATTCCTTATGATAGATTTTTATCTGCTCATGAAAAATAAATTCCAAGTATGTGTGGAATTTTCTCTTGCCTTTCTTGTGTTGGCTCTGTTTTAAATCTATGATGGTCTGAGACTACGTAGTGCATGAGTTCTACTACTTTAAAGGCATTGTGTGATTCCAGCTCTGTAGGGTGCATTGTAGGAGAACATTACTTGAGCCTCAACTGAGCAACTTAGAAGTTATTCAAAATAAGATGCAATATAAATAAAGAGCGAGAAAAAGAGAAGAGAAAGAAAGGAAAGAAAGGAGGGAGGAGGACAGAGAGAGAGAGAGAGAGAGATGAGTGAGTAAGCCTGGGTGCAGCTCCATGTGCAGTGTGCAGGCCCTGGGTTCAATCCTCAGTACCATCCCCACAAAAAATGTTACTAAGGTTTATCTTAAGTATCAAATAGATGCTTTGTTGGATGCACTGTGTGCATTGAGGGCAGAAAGTTTGCTCTGTTTTTGTTGGGTGGGTCATTCATTACACAAATATAAATTAGGTTAATCTCATTGCTGTGTCCTTCAGTGTACTGTACCTACTAATGCTACTCACTTATTATATGAACTACTAGTGAAAGGTCACTGATGTCTTGAGCTATGAATGCAGGTTTGTTTACTTCCTCTCTCTGCTCTATCAATACTTATTTTGCTCATTTTAAGTAAATATTGTATTTGAAGGTGATCGCTGCACAGGTGCTTGATTTTCTGTATTTTGGAGAAATGAAAATTAATTATACATGCTCCCTCCTATTCCTATTGTTATTTAATATTTATTTTAAGTGATACTCACATGGCTTCTTTATGTTTTATGTTCAATGGTGGTAACATTGGAAGCCCGGGGCTGGGGAGATGGCTCAATAGAATAAGCTCTTGCCTGACAAGTGCAGGGTCCTGAGTTCCATTTCTGGTATGGCAAAAAAAAAAAAAAAAAAAAGAAAGAAGAAAGAAAGAAAGAAAGAAAAAGAAAAAAGATTGGCAACCTTACCCCTTACCACGACTTCTTTCCTCCTTCTCAGATCTGTATCATGGTGGAATATTTTCTATGATTCTCTGCAGTGTTTTCTGTGAGAAACTGGAAGGGTTAGTGTAGAAAGAGTCTCCAAGATAGATAGTATGACCTTCATGACATCCACAATGATCAGGCTTCCTTGCCAATGTACTCTGCCAACTGGTCAGCTATTATTTTTGGATTCTCCTCATTGTCAGTATGCATTCTGGTGTAGCATACACTCACACCCTGTGGGTCACTGAAGTGACTGTCTCTCCACCTGCCCCATGGTGGTCCTTCTCCAATGATTTTAATAAATTTTGTGCACTTGGAATTTCAGTAGCTTTTTCCTTATTATGAAGCAGGGAACAATAACCCTTTCGATACTGTACATCATTGAAAACAGAACACCTTTAAGTGTCAAAGCTTTAGTAAATTGAATATTGTATTTCTTTTCTTAACTTTATGGATAAAGCATTATTAATATTAAGATTGTTCTGTCATTATGAATATATTCATGGAAAATTTTTTTTTAAATGAATATATTTACATGTTTTCAATTCATTTTATTGTGTGAGAAGTTGGTAGAGTTGGTAGTTTGCAATCTTATAAGATCTGTAATTTTTAATACGAACTTAACTTCAGATTTTTTTTTTTTCAATCTTCAAATCTATAGCCCGGATGGTGAAAAGTGGCTGCAGAATTATTTATTTGCCTCTGATGAAGCACTCAACAAATTATAGAAACTACTTTTCTGTTGATGCTAGCCTGGAAAAGTTCATTCATAGGTGCATTCATCTTTCCCTTCCTCATGCAAAATCCACTCTTTGCTTTTGTCTCAGTTACTCTTCTTTCACTGTGGAACAAATATCCGCCACCAAAATGAAGGAAGGAAAGGTTTATTTAGCTCACAGTTACTGGAGGTTTCAGTTGGCTGGCTCCAAGGCAGAGGGTACAGGCCAGAAAGCAACCTTTCATGGCAGTGGCAAAGACTAGAGAGAAGCCAAGAGAGTAGTAGATGCAACAATGGAAACAGAGAAAAGTCTTGTTTCTCTGTCTCTCTTATGTTACCTTCAGGCTATCCACCCTAGGCTGGGTGCAGCACTCAAATCCATAATCCCAGCAGTACTAAAACCCATAACCCCAGTGGATCATGAGTTAATCTCAAACTCTAGCAGTCCCCGTTCCATGACTACGTGAGTGTTTGTGGGGCGGGGGACTAAACAGAAACCATAACAACTCTCAAGTTTCCTTAGCTTCTATCAGTCAGTTGGTAACTTTTTACAGCCAATATTCACTGTCCCAAAAGGTTTTGATTCTTCCAATTATACAACAGATGCATTGTTTGGATTACAACTCCTTAGAAAAAAATAATCTCACCATGTGGCTCCTAGCATCAACATTCTACAGAAAAGTCTCTTTCACCAATGTTGTCTGCCATCAGCATAATCTTTCCATGTTGACTTGTAGGAAATTACACCATACACATGTTAATTATCTCCCTCAATTCAGTTCACTATGGTTTTCTGCTTAATAGCGATGGAGAATGGCTAGGAAATTCATTTTACAAAAGGGGCACTACTGGGAGTGATATGTGTATCCATATTGTAATTAGTGGTTCCCCTATAATTAACTGGGAAATTAATGGGTGATGCATTTTGTTAATGTAGGAAAAAATGTGTTATAAGCTCTGTGACCAAGAGTAGCTATGCTTAGGGAATACAGCTGTGGATTTTGAAAGTCATGTGTCCCGCAGGTGCAAGTGTACATCTCCCAAGACCTTGCTGGAGCAGAGCAGTACCACACAAACTCATGCTCCAACTATCCACGGACTAAATTATGTGATAATCAATTTAGGGTTAGTTTGAGGGCAGTATCTAAACTGGACTTTTGAAAATAGGAAAAGAGGATTGCTAGAGAACTTGAGCTCTGAAATAAATCTTCCTCAATTCAAATCAGTCTCTACTGCTCATAAGTTGTAAGAAATTGAATAAATTAAATATTTACCTGCTAATTTTCCAGATATTTTAGGAAGATTACATACTTTAATACATATCATTGTCTATTTTTACCCCTCTCCAATCTCTTTGTCTCTCTGTCTTTCATCAGTATATTTTATTTTATATATTACAACTTTACAACTACTACTTCTGCTTACATAGACACCAATAACCTCATTTACAAAAGTTTTAATACGCTGTGCAAGACACTTTAGCTTATTTATAACTAAAGGTTCTAGCTGTCTCATCATCAGTATTGGCCTCCTGTTTTCCCTCAGTAATGTGTGTTGTCTGTTCTTAATTGATCATGATTCGATTTAATAGAAAGACTAATACACAATATCTGAAGCGTTCTCACTTTTACTATATTCTCCATGTACATAGCTGACGCCAACATGCTTTTTAAGCAATTATTATGACGGAATTGTCAACTAACACTGTTTGTATCAGGCTTTTAGGATGACAAAAGGAAAATTCTATGTTTGGTTCTACTTTTCCATGTATGTATGTGGTACAGGGTCTCACTATGCAGCTTGGACTTGTAGCAGTCCTCCTGTTTGCAGCCTCCCCGGCACTGGGATTACAGGTGTGCACCACCATGCATGTACTCAGTTGCCAGCTCAGTGGACCCAGAGGGCAAGGCCAACACAGCATATGGTACCAGGGATTGATCTCCAGTCCTTGCACTTGCTTAAGCAGGCACTTAATCCACTGAGCTAGCTCCCCAGCCTGGGAAATTTCTATGTTAATAATGTAAAATATACCAACTGTTTAAGCCTAAGAGAAGAAAAACACATCAAAATTGGAGCCAGGTCCTCAGATTTGTTTTCAGAATCTGTTATCCATATCTATATAGCCTTTGGAAATCTCCAAATTAATACCTACCATGTAAATTCATAGAGTTGGCATTCGAGATTATATATGGTGAATGAACAGTATACTTAAAAGTTTTGAATCAAGTAGATATCTCAAAATTTTCAGAGAATAACAGAGAAAATATGAAACTTTCTCCAATATATAGCAGATATTGGTAGATATTTTGCTTCAAATAAAATAAGACCATGATTACAGAAAATGTTAAATTCTACTTTCTCAAATATTATATGTCAGTTTATTTTGCAAAAGAATTTCAATTAAATTTTTATATAATTTTATCAAAAGGAATGTATGGTATGCTTTTGAAATGTAAAATATTCATCATTTTTGCAGTGTGCTTTTCACTCAACACTAAGATATAAAAATCTATGTTGAAATATACATATCATGATTTATTTGAATTAATATCTTTAAAAATATGCTGTAAGCTCCATATCATTTTGTGATGAGAGAAATAATGTTTTTAACTATTATAAATAGAATTATTAAATCAGCAGCTTTTTCCTTTTTCTGTGGTAAGACATTTGAAATTTAGTTTTTTGAAATATTTCATACATTATTTAGGTTTTTACTATTTAAAGAGAATACAGATTGGAATTAAAACAGAAAAATTTACAAGTGATGCAGAATTTCTCCCAACAAGGTACTATGAATCTCACAGTATTTGTTGTAATGCATAGTATTGTCTTCCAACCAGTTATTCATATTGCCAGCTATGTGCATGTAAAAATTGGAAGAAGAAAGAAATGTAAAAGGGTAAAATGCACAAAGAACTGAAAAAGGGGACAAAATTAAACCATGAACTGTTTCTTTCCATGGACCAGGACAAATGCACAGTAGAGTTGTCAACTACCCAGCCTTACTTATTTTTAACAGTGCCATTAAGAAAAGTGAGTTCAAAATGATTTTTAATAGAGATAAATCTGTATGAACTCCAGAATTTATCTATGCATTGTACAAAGCAAGCAGTATGCCCCACCATTATAGTGCAGGAACATCACCATCCTTATCCTGCCAACACTTCAGAAATATAAGAAAGATTTCACACATCTACTTTAAATAATTGAAATCTTCTCTACCAAATCACTGTGGAAAATAATTTCTTATTAGCACTTTGCAGCTCTACTTCCAGATGACTTATTTAATGTAAAAGCACTTATTAAGCACCTACTCTGTTTTTCATTAGTTGCAAAAGGCAATCTTACACCACTGTTATAAAGAAGTGCTTTGTAAGCTATAAAATATGTGCTCTACAAATTGAGGTGCAAAGCAGAAAGAAAGAACTTCAGGTGTAATAGTTGTAGAAGTGTTTACTGAGAAAGTGGCTTGACTCACATCTCTGCATTCGTCTAAAGAGACAGTGAGGAATGGAGCTGCCCCATGTGAGGAAAGTGAAAATCCAGATCTACAGATGATCGGGTCCACTGTGCACAGAGGAATTTGGACCAGAATTTCAAGGAGTAGAACAGAGGAGTGACAAATGGCCTGGATGCTGATGAAAAGCTAAACAGCCTGTACCTTAAATTTTACAGATACAGGATGTCTGAGCAAAAGAATATTTGGGGAGCCTCCATCTTTTCCTCAAAATAAGAACAGCATACTACCATAATTGAAGTGCATTCCATGCATTTCAGTGCTTTTTGAACATGACCAATTTTATTGAGAAACAAATAGCAATGAGACAGTTTCAAAACAGGTTAGTATACAATAATTAATACATTGCACATTGTTGTATGCAATGACTGTATTTCTATACATATTCTTGGGTTTTAAAAACTAGTTTGGGATTAACTTGAAATTATTTATTAAAAAACTGTACAAAATTATATGTGAAATAAACTAATGTCTTGAAGACATGGGAGTATTGCTTTTATTAAATAAATGCTAAAGGTTTCCTAGGAATGTGAATTGATAAAATGTTCCAAATATTATTTTTTAACTAGTATCCTAATCATATTAATGAGCAGAATAGGAGAGTTCTGGAAGAATTTAAGTATGTAAGTTGATATATTTTGTATACATAATTTTTATTAATATTTTTACTTTAAAATTACAGTAACCAACACTATTGGGAAGTCTTAATTAAATTTGCAATGTAAACACTATGCATTTTCTAAAAAAATCTCTTCCATATTGATAGTAATGAAATGCACAAATTCAAACATAAGACACTTTTTGTCATTGAAAAAGGAATTAATGCATATTCTCTAGCTTAAAGTTGAAGAATGGAAGTGATGTTGATTTATCTCTGTTTATCTTGTGGTCCTATAAGGGGACTACCCAAAGGAGAGTGGGAGATATTTTTTTTTTTTTTTGAGAGATTCTGTTACTGCTGAAATACACCCACAAGAGGTTAAATGATTTTGTTCTAAAATTCAATACTTACAAAACTAAGAGCTTCTATCTTTTCCCCATAATGTTCCTAAGTAAAATATACTACCATAGCTTCAAAACTCATAGTGTAATTAAAAAGTCTTGGATGATTTAAAAAGTAAAATTATAAAAGCAGAGAAGTAACATTAGTAGTATTTTGCAGTACACTCAACCTCCTGAAACTGCTTTCAGTCTCTAACAGAGAGTTAACAAGGTAAAAACAAAAGGAAACAACAAAGTAACCTAATATATTTTTCAGTCTCCCACTTGTAAATAGGTCTGTGGGCTAATTAATCATTAACAACACCTATGATTTATAGCAGTCAGCAGTTATATAGCAAAAAAGATCAAGATACCCAGGCTTAAAATCATATTAAGCTCATAATTTTAAAGATAAGAATTTTGGGACATTTCTGATCTTATTCCCTAACGTCAGATGCTAAGACTGGTTTAGGATGTCCTCAGCAGGGAATGCTACTTACAACTGCATATGGTTTCTCAAAGTCCTGAAGGCCAATTTAGACTTGTTCACATGCTGTCGTTGGGGTCTGGAGACCATACAAGTATAGAAGGCCTCTGGAGGATGGGCTTGGAATGGACACACTCATTTCTCCACATTAGTTACAAGGCATCTGAAATAGTTGCTGACTTTTTAGGAGGAATTGGAAGTCCATTTTGGTGCTTCCATCAGAGCATTATGTTCCCTGCCCTTGTCACACATCACTGCTTTCACATAGGTGTATGGGTGTCTCTCTTAGGTACTTTCTTGTTGCTGAGACAATACCTGACACCCACAATTTAAAGGAGATAGATTTATTTTGGCTGATGTTTAAAGTCCATGTTCTGCTGGTTCCAAGGGAAGGGTCAGGTGGAGCACTCAGGTCATGGTGGTCAGGAAGCAGAGAGTGAGGAGAAGACTAAGTTAGAGAGACACAGTCTTTCAGCTCAGTACTCCAGTGCCCCAGCATCTTCCCCTCCACTTCCTAAAAATATGTTCATCTACAGATTCATTAGTGGATTAAACCACTTATGGGAGTACAGTGTTCCTATTTTCCAATCACCTTTCCAAAGCCCAACTGTTGAATCCATGAACATCTTTGGCAGAATATTCCAGAGCCAAACCATACCAATGTCTACAAACATATTATCTGTGCATGCTTCTCAAATTTACCTGTTCGTTGTTTTTTGGTTTTTTTTTTTTTTGAGAAAGAGTCTCTTTGTGTATTTCAGGCTGGCTTTGAACTCACTACAGAGTCCAGAATGGCTATGGATTCATAGTGATCCTCCTGCAATAGCCTTCTGAGTGCTGGAATTACATATGTGTGCCATCATGCTTGGCTTGCTTTTAAAATTTAATGCAAGTGATTTTTGGGTGTATCAATTACTTTAATTTTTGCTCTTTTCATTTGTCATTGTTTTTTATTCCCATGAATATAGCTATAGTTATTTTTCTCTTGATTACAATATTAAATTTCATTAATTATCACATATTCTAATATTTCTTGCCGTGTTATGGTCTTACGAGTTTCCAGATTTTCCTTATTGTAGAATACAACATCAGAGCTCATAAATTTCTTAGATTTTTATGCATAAAAAAGTTTACCAGGGAAGATGCAATTAAATTCCAGAAGAGAATTCACATTTTTCACTCTACTACATAGGTTAAAATGTTAAGTTCTTTCTAAAATTGAAATATAACTTTATAACCCTATGAACTACATATTCGATTTCTAGTCCCAGATTATAGCCAATATTTGATGGCATTAGAATATAAACTTATGAATGAGAAATACCATATTATCGAAATAATACAGTTTGTGCTATAAAAGTTGTCTTTAACACCATATTTTTCCACAAATTCTGGCACTGATCCTGATCCTGCAAAAGGGAGTTGATCAGACAACTTCCTGGGTAGCACAAGATGGTGTCCATTATAACTAACTTAGTGTAGACTCCCCATTGAGTTCCTTAAATTTCTCATTAGCATATGCTTCAGCTGCTATTAGATATTGGCTTTTCCCTTGGTGCCCTTTCAATGAAGTAGACTCTTACTGGATGTACATTCATAAATGACTGGAAATATATTCTTGGTAGTCTGTACCAATTTACTTTGTGCTTCAGATTTAATCCCAGGAGGGAATAAACCTCTAATGTTCACGGAAAGGTGTGAAAGATCAAAAGTTACAGAGAACTCTTTAGATTGTTTGATGTTACTAGACCTGAAGGTCATTCTGCTCTTAAAAGTTATGTATAAAGTTATTGATCAATTTAAGTGCCAGCTATTTTATTAGCTACTGGGAATGAAAAAAATAAGCACTATCTGATTCCATGAGGAGTTTATAAATAGAACAATTTATAAATAGGACAGGTTATCTACCTGAACATAATATAGATAAATAAAATACATTAATTGATATATAAATGCAAATATATATGCTCACCTATTCATATATATTAGACAATGTAAATTAAGCCTACACAATTGATTATAGATTCAGTTATTATTATTTTGATTCAGATATCTGTTTTAAGTTAGAATATAGCTAACACAAAGTGAAATCTGTAGAAGTGAACTAAAGCATAGCTGACCAACCACAGCCCTGGTCTCATTGAAGAATCCCAGGAATTCCAGCTACACTCAAACTGAGGGAAGGAGTCTTCACTTGGTCAAGAAAGGGGAGGAAATTTAATAGAATTGCTAATGTCAAATGAAAAGTTTGATTCCAAAGAAACATGAATTCTGTTGGCAAGAAGACAGTGATGGGCCTTGTAACAATTAATATTGTTACATGAGCACTTGGGGTGTTTCCTTTTTATAGTGTTTTGTTTTTTTTTTTTTTTTCATTTTCACTCATGAGGATTCTGCAGTTTTCACTTTAGGGACTGTTCTCTTCAGTTATGCTTACTTCTTATTACAACATTTTATTATAGAAGTTTTCCTGATGGAATAGTTTCCATGGTTTCTTTCTAGCAGGTTTCTTATGGTGTGTTACTGATGCAAAGAAAGGCTGCTAATGTTTATATGTTGATTTTATGTCCTATGATTTTACAAATTAGAATTAGCCTATATCTTAATTCTCATATTTTTAGCAAGGGTCTCCAATCCAGTGACATTGGTCTCCATATTCTTCTAAGTTAAAAAAAAATCACTGTCAAGCTCTTATATCTGTCGTCAAAGTCTTTTAGTGTACTACTCAAACACTAATATATTTTATCCTACATGTATGCTCAGGATTTCTGTCTTCATTTTAAAGAGTATATTGGTATTTAGACCGGTATAGTGCTGCATACCTGTATTTCAGAGAAACTTGATCTTTTTCTTGTCTTTCTTTCTTTCTTTTTTTTTCTTTTCTTTCTTTTTTTTTTTTTTTTTTTTTTTTTTTTTTTTTTTTTTTTGCAGGCTCAGGAGCATGTAGTACCAGGCGTCTAATCCTGATCCCCTGCACGTGCCTAAACTTGCATAAGTAGGTGCTATAGGCCACTAAGTTTTCTCACTAACCTCACTATTTTCTAATTAGATAAAATACAAAAGGAACTAGAATACTTGCAGACATATAAAGTAATCCAGTAGCTCATGTATTTGCTTTGTATTGACTGAAAACTGAAGGTGTTTCTAAGCATGACTACTTAACTACAACCAATAAGATATTTTCTGTGAACTTTATCTTGTTCAGGACACTGAAAAGACCTGAAGGACAAGATGTGAAGTTAAGAAAAGATGCTAATATTCACATTATAATTAGCAATCACCATTAAAGATCTTTATGATGAATTGTGGTTGTTGCTTGGATTTCATATGCTGTGATTTTTTTCTATGACTTCAAAGTTATGTTACAGGTCTGTGTTCTACTTTAGAAGTGAAAAGTCTAATGCTAGAATATATTATTGTAAGGAATCTTAACAAAATGCAATTTTATATATTCTGAAAATCACAAGACAAAAATAAAATGGAAAAAATACAACTAGACCACACACAACATATATAAAGTGGTCTTGTAATTAACTAAGAAAAAAAATGACCCAATAGGGGATAGGTAGAAGGAACCCTTAAAACACATGTGGGACCCCATCTGTGCTTAAGACAGTGGTGTAATTTTTCTCTTAAAAAGATAAAAAACTTTGGTAATGCAATTACCAATTTGGAGAAGCACGCTCTCTCACAACAATAATGAGTCTAGCATTGAAAATAGTATTTTCAGGATCCAGTACAAATTAGTTGCCAAAATTCAGAATATATGGTCTTTTGGCAATTCCCAATGTACGTACAAGTAGTATTTTTATCTATAAAAATTGTTATAGGGGAAAAATATGAAAAACTATGAAAATAACTTATGAAAAGAGTACAGTAAACCTATCTTACTAATATAGAGTACATGCCTATACCTATACTTCCTTTATTAAATAAATATACATATGAGTATATGTTTGTGTATAATATATGCACATGTGTTCATGAACATAAACAGGAGCCTTCTAAGAAGACATATAAAAATTACATTTTTTATCTACTCTGGAAATTGTAACAAGTATATTATATTACATATATTTTTATTGTATTTGTACATGTGTATAGAGATACATATACATACATACATATATGTGTATGCATGCAAGTATATGTATATACACATACAATACAAAGACATATGTATCTTGCATTACAAAGTTTAGATTAGCATTATATGTATGCGTGTGCTTGTGTTCAGTTTGAAAGAAAATTAAAACTAGAACAAATGGTATATTGTGCATATCATAAATCAGTCACGGCATTTTTGTATCTTGGTAAATAAACATACTTATTTAATCTCCTTTTACATTTTCATTCTTGCAAGTTTTCATATCAATAAAAACTTTCCATTATGATATTTTTCTCATTTCCATTTATTGTATTGCATCTCTAGCAAATTTAATTTTTTAGTTTTCATTTTTCATCAATTTTCCATGTCTATTATCTCCTACCTGGGTGAAATTTTAGGGAATTTTTACTTTGGTTTTATTTTGCAGTGCTAAAGTTCTAAAGTCAATGAGATAACTTTAAATTTGCATTTTATAACTCTTCCCAAGTGTGTTTTTCTTATGTGTTTTTCTTCTTTTTACTGACACCAATGTATTTTAGTACATTAAAAAATTTTATGAGAAAATATCAGTAATCATATTTTCCAGAGTTTTCTCCAGAAAAACATACTAGAAATAGAACAGTTAATTTTGTAATATTTATTTATTTATATGACAATTGTCTTAGAAACTTAAGTTGAGTCAAAGCCTAATACTATATTGAGGAACACTGAGGTAGGCTTTCATAAAATAAATGAGAAGATAGTGCCAATGCTTGTAAAAATGTTTTCACTTGGCAAACCTAACTCCTGGCCATTTCAATGTTACCAAAGCAATCAATTTACAAGTTTCAGGAATATGCTTATAGGAGTTTTAGAGTAAATATGGTGACAAACTCTTTGAATCTCCTGTGACTGAGAGCAGTAGACCAAGATTCTTCTTGTAAATTTGCAGGGGCCATAGGCACTTTGTTGGCAAGTAGGGGCAAAGGCATTACCGGGGTTCACGGGCTATCAAGGTTCATCACTAAGGTCTTACATTTTCAGCCCTGACCAGTAGGGATGTTTGGGGCTAGACAGGAAAGAAAACATGCAAAGCCTGATATATACTACTTTGAGGTTTCTGTGCTACCAATACACCTATGTTACAAAAAAGCTCGAACTGGTCATGTGAAGCCACATGTGAAGTGTGACATTCAGCCAAGCAGCACAGGCTGACTGCAAGTGCAGAAGCCATGTCTGCCACTTCATCTCTGAAATATGTGAAGTGGAGAAGAAGTCAGCTGATTTTTCAGGCAGAAATGAGGCCCTGCACAAATCACACAAGCCTCTACAGAAAGATGATTGCTTTGGCATGGATATTTGTGTCCTCCTCAAATTCCTATGTTGAAATAAGATTTCTAGTACACTAGTACTAAAAATTGGAACATTTAGGATATAGATAAGCTATGAGGCTACAGCTTTCATGAATGAGATTGGTGTCCTAATGAAAGAGACAGAAGAAAGCTTGTTCCCTCTTGCTCACATGAGGACCCAGCAGGAATGCACCATCTCTGAGGAATGGGGCCTTTGCTATACACTGAATCTTGAGCCACTTTGACATGGCTTTTGCAGTAGCCCCCCAACCCCCGTTGCACTGGTTTCTAACTTACCTAAGCTGTGACATTTAATTTCAGCAAAGGGATTCAGGTAGAATTCTAAGTTTGCATATCAAAAATTGGAGAAAAGGAAAGGGTGAAAGGTCAGACAACATTTTGACCCTAGCCTTTCAAGGTCAGTGAAGACTCAGGACATAGGAGAACCTGTACTGTAACATCATGCAACTCAGTTGTGTCCCAAATTTTCTAATCTAGGAGATTATGGAGCCACAGAGGAATGTGATCTATGATGTAGAGTGTGCCTACGGGGAGAAAACTTTCTCTCAAGCTTTCGGAGAGCAAACTGGTTAAGCATTGGCCGTGGCTCATCCACATGGCTGACACTGACAAAGGATCTACAAAGTGAGGTACAGGGTTACAGCATAAGTCCTGATGGGACTTGACTAACCTCATCAGATACAAAAGTTATATTTCTTGTTATATAGGTCTTGTTTTATCTTGATGTTAACCATCCAGCAGAAAAATATAAAAAAGAGGTATATAAAGTAAAGCCATATTGTTATACTCAGTTGTGAAGGCTCTAGTTAGCAAATTCTGTGGATAACCCACTACTATTTTGGACTACTGGACTGTGTTAGAGCGTTTTACTGAATTCAAGCACCTATAGAATTTAAATGCCAATAGAATACCCATCTCTGACAGGACTAAACAAAAAAAAAGGGGATACAAAGGAAGCACCATTTTATATTTGTATATACAGAATAGTTAGGGTAGATACACAGCTACTTTCACTTGATTCTATGAGAAGAGAGATTTGTAGTAATAGTGTTTGGTCAGGTTATCCTGTCTGCTCCTTGTACTATGGATAAACACTAAGAAGGTAACAATATAAAATGTATTAATTATTGAAAATGTCCTATTAATCATCTTTGAAACTGTCTCATTGATATTTGTCTCTCAATAAAGTAAAGTAAAAATAAATAAAACCAAATAACCTTATGTAGTAGGTATGTAGAAATTAAGGAAGCTCATGAGAGAATTGTCTCCCAACACTAGTACAAGTGAATTAATGCATAACATAATTCCACAGAGGCATTTGAAAATGAAATAGTGAAAATGAATGAATAACCATTGGATTTTATTGGTCTGGGCAGCAATTGTAATTCCCCATATTATCAAATGTAATTTTAATCAAATTTGGAAAAAGTCATTAAAATTGTCATTTGCTATGGGACTTCTGATAAGTCATACAAGTTTGTTCTAATACCTATGTAAAATTAGTTCTGTCATAAAAATAATTTCATTTTATTTCTTAATGACATTGCTACACTTGGAATAGAAGGACAACAACATTTAAATACAACTTAAAGGGTATGTATTTTAACAACCTATTCTAGCATGTCATTTCATGGTACATGCAGTGCCTCAGACAGATTACTGAGATGGAAATTAAGCAGGCAGTTCAGGACAAATCTTAAAATAAAGAAAGCAGGAATCTAGCTATTATCAAAAATCTTCTATCAGTTATCACTGTTAATTTCAATTAAAAAATTGGATAAGAAATATTCCACTTTATACAGTTTAGTTAAATCAATGCTAAGAAGAATATGATTCAGTTTTGCAGATAGGCATTTTTGTGATAATGTTGAAATAAAAATCAGGATACAAAATAATTCCTGTTAATTTTATGGTACTTCATCAGCGGAATACATAGACTGGCAGAGTCAGGGCGCAGGGGGGAGGAGCGCTGCACACCCTTATGTGTAAACCTTATGTCTGCCCAAAATGCATTTCCTCTTGAATGTCAACCTGCACAGCATTGCATGAGTGGTGGCCAGCAATGCATGTGGGGCTCTGTGTGCAGTCAGGATGAGCACCCTAAACACAGCGAACTTTGATAGTTGATTGAAAGGAAAGGTTTGTGCTAATATTGATTGAACAGTATCCCAAGCCTATATCTTGCACCCTGAGTAACTACTCTGAAGATGACAATATGCAATGCACTAATTATTGTTATTCTACTATTATTGTTTTGAAATTGTTTTACTTTCTTCATCCTTCCAAAATAATAGTAATAGGAACAACAACAGCAAAAGGAAGGGAAAGAGCTGCCATTCTGGTTTGGCCTGATTCCGACAGGTGACCCTGGCCCAGGACACTGCGGGCGCTTCAGTGTGACTGAACTGTCACTAGCCTTTAAGAATAAGAATGGACCAAGATGGCGCTGAAGGCGAAGAAGGAAGCCCCTCCCAAAGCTGAAGCCAAAGCAAAAGCTTTGAAGGCTAAGAAGGCGGTGCTGAAAGGCATCCACAGCCACAAAAAGAAGAAGATAAGAACATCGCCCACCTTCTGCTGTCCCAAGACACTGCAGCTCCGGAGGCAGCCCAAGTACCCTCGGAAGAGCGCCCCCAAGAGAAACAAGTTTGACCACTATGCCATCATCAAGTTCCCCCTGACCACAGAGTCAGCCATGAAAAAAATCAAGGACAACAACACACTCGTGTTCATTGTGGATGTCAAAGGCAATAAACACCAAATCAAACAAGCTGTAAAGAAGCTCTATGACACTGATGTTGCCAAGGTCAATACCCTAATCAGGCCTGATGAAGAGAAGAAGGCATATGTTCGACTGGCTCCTGATTATGATGCATTGCATGTTGCCAACAAAATTGGGATCATCTAAACTACTGAATCCAGATAACTAATTCTAAATATATACTTTTTCTTCTCAAAAAAAAAAAAAAAAAAAAAAAAAAAAAAAAAAAAAAAAAAAAAAAAAAAAAAAAAAAAAAAAAAAAAAAAAAAAAAAAAAAAAAAGAATAAGCATGGCTGCAGCTTCACAATCCTTGGTTCCTGACCTATGTGAAAATCCCCCCAGGACAATCCTGCCCAAGATCCTGGGAAGCACAGCTCCCCAGTAGCTGAATCAGCTTGTGCAAGCATCATACTGTCTCCCTAGTGTGAGAACCTGAAAGAGTAAATAAAATCTGAAAGGCAGCACAGATGCCATGAAAGGAAAGCAATTTATTCCATGGGAAGGAAAAACTGGGATGAGAAAAATGACAAAGGGAAGGAGGGAAAAGGTGTATTTATGTATGTATGCAAGATAATTTGGATTATTGTACTGTCAATTTCTGTAGGTCTTTTGAAAGGAGCAATGAATGCTTAAAATGTTTGCTTTGTATTTTTTAAATCTCTTATGACTTTTTGTTGTTTTGTTCTGTTTTAAAACAATTTTGTATGTTATATGTGGTAACTTGTACAACTGGTTTGAAGATGACATGCAATTAAACCTTTGTTTAATTCCTATTATTTTGTTTAGTAAAATTTTGTATTACTTCTATCTCTTTGTAATAGGAACTAGTGAAATTCCCTGGGTGCCTGCTGAAAGAACCCCTTAGGAAGAAAGCCATGTATGAAGGGGGTAATAGTTATCAATTTTAATTTCAAATGTATGTAAATACTGGCATCAGGAGAAGAGTTGAATAGATGAGAACCTGCTGGGCTGTTAAGGGGATTTCTCAAGATGCACCTTGAAATTAATAGAAGTTAATAGTAAATTAATTTGCTGAATGGGACTGAATGGTTCACAAGGTAGAAGAACCTCCAAAAGTCCTGGATAAGGATCTCGTGCAGGTTCTTTGGCTGAGAGTAGAAGCATAGACCTAAGTGTCAGAACAGTTGGATCCTTTCCCTTCTATCCACTGGTTCTTTGATCTTGAGTAAAACATCAGCTACTCATTTCCTCAGTACCTGCCTTTATGCTTTTTAAAATGAAGATTACAAAGACTAACACACTGTCTGTGAGAATGAAATGAAACACTTAAAAAAAACTTCCTGGTAGCCAATAAAAATCTGATAAATAGCAGACACTTTCTTTTCTGTTATTGTAACATGAGACTATTTTTCTTTTTTTTAAATATAGTTAGTACAAGGTTTACAGGGTCTCATTCCACAGATCAGACTCATAGTGCTCCTCCTGTTTTCAGCCTCCCAAGCCCTGGGATCACAGGTGTGCCAACACGCCCAGTCTCAATCGCTGTCTCAGCATGCCTTGGGGGTGAGGCTAGCATAGTCTGGTCTCTGAGCCTATCTAAGCAGGTGCTTTAATCCACTGGGCTGTCTAGATGGCCCAAGGAGACTAGTTTTCTAAGGAGGAATTATAGAATGGGTGCATGCAAAGAGTAAAAATTTTGCAGTTCATGATTTATCATGGCTCAGCCCAAGGTCACCATATTCCATGCCTGATGAGGTTGAAAGAGCCACAGTAGTTGTGTTTTAGCAGTTGAATCGTAGTAGTCATCATGTGATTTCCTCAGTAGCACTGATGATGAGTTTGCAGGCTGCTAATCAAGCCAAATCTTCTGTTATCTTTATGTTGATTCTTTTGCTTATTTTTTGTCCAGTCATTAAAGAAGGATTCTTATGTTCTATCTATAACTTTTAAAAAAAGAAACAGTGAGGAACCTCTATGTAGAGGTAAAATTGTTAGAATTACAGGAAATTACCAACAACAAAACTGGTTATGGAAAAAGCAGTCGACTGACTTTTCAGACCTTTACACCCACATCTGTTCTTCATATTCTGTTCCTGCCTTTCAAATTATGGGTGTAACTGGTACAAGCATCGAAGTTGTTCTTTCTGGTCCTTAGTTCCTAGAGGTGAACTCTGGAAAAGTAGTTTGGAAACAACAGAAAAGGAAATAATTAAGAAGCTGGAGACATAGCATTAGTAATGATAAAGGGAGAAGATTCAGAAGACAAAGTGCATGCACTTCCTGCCTACTATCCTATATTAGATGCGGGTTGTAATGATGAACTCTTCCAAAGCCTCCAGCATAAGGGCCACAGAAAATTTTAAATCCCTTATAGAATAGAATGGGTGCATGCAAAGAATAAAATTTTTACAATTCATGATTTATCGTGGTTTAACCAGATACCCCTAAGATGAATACTGTGGATCTCCATCAAGTATGCAAAGGTTGGGAAATTCAAAGAGACCTTGTGCAGAGATGAGTAGCCAGATACACCCTGTAGGTCATGTCCCATGATTTTTGAGCCAAAGCAAACATCTTAGCAATGATCTACAGCAATTAATTATAAGACAACAATGATTAAGGAATTACAGGATCACTTAGACAACACACGCTCTACCCTGCTTATGGACCAACAATATAGGGAAAAGTAATTTAAAGATAGCAGAGTCTTGTGTCAGAGAAGTTTAAACTTCAAGTTCCCGGATTGTTTAGACAAAGCTAAAATTTTGTTTTCCACTTTTGGAACAGCAGAGCCTCTAAACAGAATAACAACAAATATTATGTAACTCTCACATATGTGCCTGGCAGTACTTAGTTGCTGGGGTGTGTCTATGTACAAAAGAAACATGGATTCTTGCTGTCAAAGAAATTGTGGCAATACATTAGAATATAAAGAACATATAAAGAGGTTTAAAATTTTGTACATTTAGGTGCATGTTTATGGATGGTGACTCTAGTTGTGATGAACAGAACTATCCAAAATAAAGGTTATGTGTATGTCTGGAAAATTATCTTCTACATATTTTCATTTTATGACACTAAAATGCATCAGGAATGAGAACCCTTGTAAGAACTGACAGAATCCTGAATGCTGTTGGATTACAGAGGGGAAGAACAGAGTGGCAGAATGCGCCACGGCCAGGGGGTGACGTTGATGATGCCACAGGGAGGGCAGGAGGTGCAGAGGCAAGGGGACCAGAGTGCGCCTGTTCCCAGAGGCTGACAGACAACACAAGCAGAGTGCCAGGCACGCAGTCTCACTGCAGCAGGGGACTCCTGAAGGGAATTAGCGTGAAAAACTATAATAAAACAGGGACAAAGGATCTGGATATGAACTAAATAATAGGAGCATGAGTCTTCACTATTCCCACTGGTTTGAATATCCATGCGTTTCTACTTCTTTTTGAAGGACTTAACTGAAAATTCCAATTAAGTGGATTATAAGATTATTACAGTGTGTATTAGAATAGGCTGGTTCATTCTTCAGTCCAATGCCATCTCATTAGCAAGCCGCAGTCAAATTTTTTTGCCATTTCTAAATGAACATAAATCATGTGTATCGGTGTCATAAAACCCAAATTCTAATAGCACTTACCGAAACACCATATTAGTTAAATAATACGTTTACCACTTGGCCTGTACAATGTACAAATTTGGTTTTCAGCATAAGTACCAAATTGTCTTAAATATAAAACAAAATATTAATACTGTTTAAATATAAATGAGCTTATGCAGTTGGGACAAAAGTAGAACTTGCCTTAGTGTGGAATGAAACTGCTAGAGCAAAAGCAACTGGTTTAGCTCCTTTGAGTCACTTTCTTTAGCTATAAAATAGGCATCATAATATCTGATTTTTTGTACTGTTTGAGATATAAAAAATCAAACTTCATCTTGCATCCTGGCACATTTATGTCATTAAATAATTCTCTGATATGAAAATCACTCAATTTGTTTTAAAAATAGTTATGCTCTAAGGCTGAAGTCTATTTAAACGGCTTCCAGATTATATGATTTCATAATAAAATACACTGTAAAATGTTACATTAAAATGTATTCTTTCATTTTACTTTCATAATACTTTCTTTTATTTTTCATGCTATGGTGTCTCAATTGACTATTACTTAACCAGAAAGGCAATTTCAAGAAATACTGGGGAAATTTGTAAAGTTGTTTTATTACATCTGAAACAAAATAAGAAATGGTTGCTTTTAACATTTTTTTTTTTAATTCTAGAATTTCATTCTTATGAAAAGTCTCCTGATATTATGCTGTCACTGAATGAAACATGATTGGTGTGTATTTGATTTGTACCCAGAAGAAAGGAAATTCTAATAATTTTACTGAGAATAATAACTATCATCATTTGCAGAAGCACAGCTACCAGTAAGCAACTATGTCATGGTAACAAATAGAGATTAAATATTCTCCGTTTTCCAAATGGTCATTTGCGGATCTCTATTTGTAGGAAAGGTAACAGTATTTCTATTCATTTCACACGCTGACAATGGGTATGCATATCCAACAATGGACAAATGAATCAAATTGTTCACAGGTTTATAATAAAGAGAACTTCATAATACACATTTATAGAAAGCTGAAATGCCTTTCCTTGGATTTATTCTGAATCCAGAGAATTATTGAAGGCAAGATTTGCTTTCTGTGTCAAATGCTAAGTAGATGATTTTTCAGACATCATATATTTTTAAGGTCAGTTGAAACAATGACTGCATAGTGAATGGTACAAGTTACTGTTAAAATTACTATAAATATGTTCTGATGATTATGTTTTATGCCATTATGGTAATATTGCAAAGGAGAGTGATGTAGAAATTAGAAATAATTTCCTTTTTTCAGTGTTACTATTTTTAAAGTATATTTCATTTTCTTTCTTTTTTTCCCATATTTATTAGGATGTGTTTGCAATACACAATGGTGACCTTCACTGCTAATGATTCATACATGTATGTAGCACATTTCAATTCTCTTTCCCCTTCATTTCCACCCTCTTTTATTACTCCAGCATCATTTTCATTTATTTAACTTTAATAATGTTAGTTATATGCAGATTGAAAACAGAAATATATATATATATATTTTTTTTTTTTTTTTTTTTTTTTTTTTTTTTTTTTTTTCTTTTTTCTTTTGGCAGAACCGGGAATTGAACCCAGACCCTTGCACTTGCCGGAGAAGTGCTTATTCCACTGAGCCATCATTGATAAGCCAAAGAACATATAAAACATGAGACAATTGTACTTAATCAAAGTTCACTTTTACATACATTGTGCACACAACTACAGTACCGTTTTCCTCTGTTTTTCCTTATTATCTCTCTTTAATATGTAATATGCAATATGTAATCTATATCTGTCATATATGTATAATTATAGAGATTTTCATGTAAGAGGAACCATTTGATATTTAAATATGTATCTGAGTTATTTGACATGATCTTTTTTATTAATTTTATTGAGAAAAATTAGCAATGAGACAGCTTCAAAACAGGTTGGTAGGAGAGTTACAATTAATACATTATATATTGTTGTCTTTATAGTAGTCATTCATGGCATAGGATGCAGACATGATATCTTGTCCAAATGTTGTTAGTACAAATCATTATTCTTATTGAATTAACAGAAAGTAACTATATATCTATCCTAACTATTTTGTATATGCAGATATAAAATGGCCCTTCATTTATATCACCTTTTTTTCTTTAGTTTTGTCAGAGATGGGCATTCCATTTACATACAAATAT
>PVKA01011141.1:0-61984 GCA_004027165.1 Ctenomys sociabilis | reverse complement strand
GATTTAAGAGTAAAAGATTTCAGTTTTTCCCCATTTAGGATTATATGAGCTTTTGGGTTGTCATAGATGGCTTTTATCAAGTTAAGATAGAGTCCATCTATTCCAATTTTCTGTAGGACCTTGAACATGAATGAGTGTTGGACTTTGTCAAAGGCTTTCTCTGCATCAATTGAGATGATTATGTGGTTTTTAGATTTCAGTCTATTAATATAGTATATTACATTTATAGATTTTTGAATATTGAACCATCCTTGCATCCCTGGGATGAATCCTACCTGGTCATGGTGTATGATCTTCTTGATGATTTGCTGTATTCTATTTGCCAGGATTTTTTGAGTATTTTTGCATCTATGTTCATGAGGGAGATTGGCCGGTAGTTCTCCTTTTTGGTTGTGTCTTTCCCTGGTTTTGGAATGAGTATTATACTTGCCTCCAGAAATGATTTTGGGAGGACTGTTTCCTTTTCAACTTCATGGAAGAGTTTGTGCAGTGTGGGGATTATATCTTCTATAAATTTCTTGTAGAATTCAGCTGTGCATCCATCAGACCCTGGACTTTTCTTTGTCGGTAGGCTTTTTATTATGTTTCGCATTTCGTTGGCTGTTATCGGCTTATTGAGAGTTGTAATATCTTGATTCAATTTTGGTAATTTGTACCTTTCGAGGAATCTGTCCATTTCTTCTGTGTCTTCTACTCTGTGAGCGCAAAGTTTCTTGAAGTAACTATTGATAATCTTCTGAATTTCCACTGGGTCTGTGGTGATTTCACCCTTTTCATTCCTTATTGCTTGTACTTGAATTTTCTTTTGCCTCTTTTTGATGAGGTTGGCAAGAGGCTTATCAACTTTATTTAGTTTTTCAGAGAACCAGCTTTTTGATTTGTGGATTCTTTGAATTGTTTTTCTCATCTCAATTGAGTTAATTTCTGCTCTAATCTTTATGATTTCTTCCTGTCTTTGTGCTCTGGGTTTTGTTTGCTCTTCTTTTTCTAGTTGTTGGAGGTGCAACATTAAGGTGCTAATTTGTTCCCTTTCCATTTTCCTAATGTGTGAGTTTATAGCTATTATCTTCCCTCTAAGAACTGCTTTCATCGCATCCCATAAATTCCGGTAAGTTGTACTTGAATTTTCATTGAACTGTAGATATTGTTGAATTTCTTGTTGAATTTCTTCTTTGTCCCATTGATTGCTGAGTAGGGTGTTGTTTAGTTTCCTTGAATTTAGCGGGTTTTTCTGGTTTCTTATGTCATTTATTTCCAATTTCATTGCATTGTGGTCAGATAGTATGCATGGGATAATTTCTATTTTCTTGCATATACTCAGGCATGAGCTCTGGAGTTGTACGTGGTCTATTTTGGAAAATGACCCATGTGCAGCTGAAAAAAATGTGTATACAGCTGTGGTTGGGTGGAATACTCTGTATATGTCCACCAGGTCCATTTGTTCCAAGATCTGGTTCAGTTCTGCTACTTCCTTGCTAATTTTTTTTCTGGTTCACCTATTTTTTTGAGATAAGGGTGTGTTAAGGTATCCTGTTAAGATTGTGTTCTTAAGCATTAAGTTTTTCATGTCCCTTAAGATTTGTCTTACATAGTTGGGTGCTCCTGTGTTTGGTGCATAGATATTTATGAGTGTTACTTCTTGCTCTTGAATTTTTCCCCTGACCAATATATAGTGGCCTTCTTTGTGTCGTTTGAGCATTCTTGGTTTGAAGTTAAGACTCTCTGAGAACAGAATTGCTACTCCTGCTTTTTTCTGAGGTGCTGGGGCATGCAGTATTGTTTTCCATCCTTTGACTTTGAGCCTATGAATGTCTTTTTGTGTTAAGTGTGTTTCTTGTATACAGCATATTGTTGGATTTTGTTTCCTAATCCACTGTGCCAGTCTATTTCTCTTAATTAGAGAATTGAGTCCGTTTACATTGATGGTTATAATTGAAATGTGCTGACTTATGTTTGTCATGATATTTACCTGGTATTGTTTACTCCTTTGTAACCTGTGTTTAATTTACTGTCCTGTTTAGTGGGTTCCTTCCATTCTCTTGCATGGAGTTCTGGTCATTGTGGTCTCTCTCTAGAACCTCTTTCAGAAACCTGTGAAGGGATGGTTTTGTCATCATGAAATTCTTTAGTTGTTCTTTGTCATGGAAGTATTTCACTTCTCCATCAAACTAGAAAGAGAGTTTTTCAGGGTATAGTAGTCTGGGCTGGAATTTGTTTTCGTGTAGGACTTGAAGAACTCTGCTCCATGCTCTCCTTGCCTTCATTTTTTGTATAGAGAAGTCGGCTATAATTCTGATGGGTTTTCCTTTGAATGTGAGCTCTTTCTTCTCTCTAGCAGCTTTCAGTATATTATTTTTGTGTTGGATTTCTGCGATCTTAAATATTGTATGTCTCGGTGTGTTTCTACTTGAGTTGAGGTTATTTGGTGTTCTGTATGCTTCGGTGACCTGAATGTTGGATTGTTTCCTCACATTTGGGAGGTTTTCTGCAATTATTGCTCCCCAAATCCTTTTTATGTCATTTGTATTGACTCCTTCATTCTCGTTGATACCAATTATTCTCACATTGTTCATTTTGGCGTCATCCTGCAGGTGATGCATTATTTTTTCCTGCATTCTTGTTGTTTTTAAGAGATCCTTTCTCACCTTTTCACTAGCTGCTCCGGCATCTTCAAGATCTGAGACTCTGTCTTCGCTTTCACTCAGACGGTTTTGTAGACTCGTGATTGCTATTTTTAGTTCTATATCTCTTTGACTGTGTTTCATGTGTTCTATTTCTTTTCTGTATTGCCCATTCAAGGAATCCATCATATTTTTGATCTCCTCAATTTTTTTATCCATGTCTTCTTTAGAGGTATTTATTAATTCTTTTTCTGCTGTGTTTCTTCCAATTTGGATTTCCTCTGTATATTTCTGGACTTGTTTCGGTATTTCAGATCCTATGACTTCAAAAAGTTCTCTTTTGATTTCAGAACTTATTTCTGCTTTGAGTTCCTCATGATCTTTCTGCTGTTGTTTCTTTGCTTCAGATGCTGTTAATTCATATATAGCAGTTGGAATAGTGCTCTCTGCACTTGTTCTGGGTGAGCATCGTTTTTCCACCCAATATTTCTGGAATTCATTCTTTATATCAGATGCTATGTATTCAAATATTTCTTTTTAATTTGGGGAATTACTTCTCATTTTATTTCCTCTATAGCTTTCTGCTGCTGTTCCTTTGCTACTGTATCTGTTAGTTCCTTCGTTGCAGCTGAGCTAGTGTCCTCTGCCCTTCCTGATGGACTCAAGGTGTGGGATTGCATTTTTTCCCTTCTCTTTGTCATTTTGTATAGCACTGATCTTTCACCTTTGGTGTAGAGCTTTTTGCAGCTATAACCTTAGCTTGTTATGAGATTCAGGTGCCAGTCTATTAAGTTTGAGATTTTCCAGGTATGCCTATCCTGGGTCTAGCTGTTGTGTTCAGTTCCTTTTTTGCTGCAGTTCCTTTGGTTCCCCTCTGTTGGTTCCTGGGGTCAGCCCTCCTGTGTCAGGCAGGTCGTTCCCCAGGTGGGTGGGCCTGGGCTTTGTTGGGTCTTCTGGGCTCACAAAAGGATAGTGGATAATCTTATTCACTGCGTAGTCTGTACTGAGCTGGCCAGCTTGTGCTGTGTCCGGGTCTACAGGCCATAGCCCAAGAAGGCTGGGAAAGGTCCCTCTCATGTAGTGGGCCTGGAGCCCTCACTCACAGGCCAGGCTGTGCTGGGTTTCGGTCCGTAGCGTGGGACCGTGGATTGCTGGGAAATGTCCCTCCAGCGTGGCAGGCTTGGAGTTCTCACTCCAGGCCAACCTGCACTGGGTCTGGTGCTTTGGGGTGGGACTGGTAATAACCTGGAAATGTTTCTCTGGCACAGTGTGCCTGGAGCTCTCATCAGGCCACGGGGGATGGCGGGCAGGTAATCCCTGGGAAATGTATCTCAGGCACGACGGGCCTGGAGTTCTACACTCACTAACCTTTGATGCCCAGAGAATCAGGGAAATTTCCCCTCAAACAGTGGGCTTTAGGTCAGGGGATCCAGGGAAGTGTTGGTGAGTGGGTCCTGAGGTTTCAGGCCAGTCACTGGCTTGGAGGGATTGGGGACAGGGATCCGTGTAGCGCGCGTGGGAAGAAGCCAAAGGCTCTCCCTCAGACTCACCACACTCTCACTGACCTGGGAAGCCTGGAGAGTCCTGTAAATTAGCTCTCGTTGTGAGAGCTTGGCGCGGGATCCAGGAGGCCGCTGGAGTCAGCCAATGTCTCAGGCTGGTCTCTGGCTGGTCGGGTGCCGGCGGGATGGAGGAAGATGACTGAGTCTGCCGTGCTGTCTCTGGCCGGTCTCTATGTGGTCTCTTTGTGCTGAGTCCCGCTGGGGCTGAGCCACTCGTGCCCTAGCACAGGACCCCCAGAGGCAGAACCGAGCTGTGTTCATACAGGCAAGTCCACACATTGTACCAACCACTGCACCTCTCATCACCGAAAAATTCCTGTATATAAACTGCCTGGTCTAGCTGCTCAACTCTGAATGTTAATTTCTAGATCCCTTAAAATTTCTGGTGGAAGCTTCAAAGGTCTTTAGAGAAGAATAAAGAAATACTCTGCAAGTTGATTGCTCAAACAAGGCTCTTCACTTTGCTTAAGAAAACATTGCCCCTTCTTGCTTTTGGAAAGACTCATTACTAAGAGAAGTACGTACACATATTTATCAGTAGTATTAATAAACTTTATGTAAATATAACTGTAGCAATATTTAATATTTATGAGACTGATGTACAAAATATTTTTTAAAAAATGTGGCCTCAGGGCCAGCCAGGTAGCTCAGCAGATTAAATGCCTGCTCAGGCAGATGCAAGGGCCTGGGGTTCAATACCCTCCCCAGCCTGTGCTGGCCCCGCCTCCTGGGACACTGGGTGTGGTGGTACGGGACTCAAATTCCAGGTCCTGGGAAGCTGATCACAAGTGCATCATTAGGTGTCCGATCACTGGTGCCTAATGTCACTAGGGTGAGACCCCATAGACTCTGTACTAAAATACAAAAAAAAAAAAAAAAAAAAAAGATGATGTGGAGAAGATGGCTGATAGCCAAGGTCCACCAGGTTATGACTTAGTGGTACAACACTGACACTACAATTTAATTCATTCTCTGAAAAGGAATTTTTCTTCTCCTTTCTCCTTTTAGTTTTGTAAACTACATCCTTGTAAGGAAATTTTTTCTAATAGTTTCTATTAGTTTGCCTAATAATTTCCAGAAAGGGGATGTACTTACTGACACCTGTGTACATTATCATTTGCATATATTTTAAATATATTTCTCAGGTCTCAGCCCAAATGTATAATACATCTATGAGGTTGCATTTCACAGATCAGTCCCAGACACTCACCTCACCTGATTGTTTCAAAGCTCCTAGGTCACCCTTGTCATCTTACCTTCCTGCCATGAGTGCTGTGTCACATACAGTTCTGCTTTTAGGTCACCTTGTCACTTGTTGTGCTTACAACTTTCCCATAATTCTAATATCTGGAAGAGAAATTTTCTATCTCCTGCATTTTTTCCTTTGAGCTACACTAATGACTCAGAATATTTCTTTGTTTTGTTTAAGGAATTTTTCTACTTTAAGAAAAATTCTACCAAATGCATTACGGTCCTGCTTTAATTTCTTGATGTATCTGTTTCCTTAATTTGAAGTGTCCTGGCCCCACCTCTGACAGTTCTCTGATTTGCACATGAGTGCTGTGCTTGACATGCCTTCTCTTCTCTCTTGTAGCACAACATGGGATTTAATTACATGTAACTTTCCTGCTGAGCTCTCCCTTTGTTTTTGTGATTTCACCTGCAAGGAGTATTAATAAACCTGCAAATATTTTGGCTACTCAAAGTTATAAAAAGTGCCTAGTGTCATCTAAATTCACAGATGCACTTTTAAGAGGCATTCTATATGAAGTTATTTATTTGGTGGATTTTTATTTTCCAATGCAATATTATTTAAAACATTTTTATACATACTGCAGTTGATGCATTTTATGTTAAGGTTGATGTTTAAAAAAAATTAAAGTTTATGGAAAGAAAGAGTTAATGTTACAACTATTTGACCAATCTTACATGCCTATATTTGGTAGTCTGAACAACATAACTGATGATAACAAAATTTAGTATAACAGCCTTTGTTAATTTCCTGTTCTTGTTTTGAAATTTGGTACCATTTTTACTCTTTTAGGGTGCTTTGTTTTTGTCTTTGTTCTTGTCATTTGCTTTTGACTCTTCTTTAAAATAAGAAAAAGACACACAAAAATTAATTTGAAAAGTATATATCTTATGAAGACTTCTAACACAGAACATACAGTGGTCTAAATACATTTCCTTGTCCATATACTTTTATTAAAATCTCAGAATTTTTGTACACATTATATAATTATCACTTCTGCTTCTAGATTTTCTATAAGTTTGTTTCTATAAATTCACTATTATAATTTTTTTCATTTAATTTTATCTACGCTATGTAGAAGTTATTGTTTATATATCATTTTTTAGGTCTTTAAACATATTTATCAATTGCCTAATCTATTAATGTTAGTATGCGATGCCTAACTTCTGAAAATATATCAATTTATTCAGCAATTCTTGTTTATATGGAGTATATATATAAGAATATACGATGAATTTAAAAACTTTTGCAATTATTTTCTTTCAATAATTATAGTTTGCATATACATGTATGTACAATCACATACACATATTTTATCAAAATACTTCCATGATAATATTAGATAAAAAGATTAAAAATATATCACCACCAACACTGATTTTATATATATATATCGTCACTTTGTGATAAAAAATACATATTGGATTTTTTGAAAGTTTTTTCAATTTCTGTTGCAATTTATTTTTTAAAATTTATTCAGTGAAGAACTATATTGCATCATAATATATGACTAATCAGTTTGGAATTTTATTTTTTAATTAAGTCTTCAAAATAAAACGCAACCCATAGTTTAATGTTTAGCACTATACATATAAATACATTCTGATTTTATTACTGTTTTATTTTATAGATATTGTCTCATAATTCAATCTAACATTATTTAATTTTATGAAATTTCACCTTTCATTCTTAATGGGTTCTTTCATAACTGTGAACTAGCAAACACTTGATAGTTGATTGTATTCCTGAATGAAGATAAATATGTTTTAGCTTTGTTACTTAAAGTAATAATGTATATGCAATTCTGAATTGAAAATAAGTGTCATTCAAAAATGAAAGGGCATCATTTTATTTCAAATATTCAGTGTTGCAAAAATCAAGTTTTGATAGAAAATTTTATTTCTTTTAAGTTACTGCTTTCCTGCTCTTTTGAAGCTTTTAATCTTCTCTTTCTCTCAAAATCTCTATAATTTTACCAGTTAGTTAAGTGAAAGTTAAAGGAAAGAATGAAGCAATTTCCTCAGAACTTGATAGGTTCCTTCAATCTGAGAACTATTTCCTGGAAAATTATAACCTCAGAACATAAAACAAAATAACATCTATACATAAAAGTAACAAAATAAGCAGCAAGGACTTCTTTTTCTTCTTTTAGATAACTCACTGGAGCTTCAAAATCTCCTTTACATATATCATTTCTAAGTCTGGTCATGTTACACATTTAAATTTAACACAGAATCAACCTTAGTGAGTATATACACTGTATTTTTTTAGATTTTAAAGTATGTACATATTGTGCTGCTTAATATTCTGTTTTGTAATGATATTATTTTTTTCTTAAAGATTCTGAGAATTCTTGAAAATTTCTAGTACTTATAGTTTTCTTTGATACATTTCAGTTTCTTCCACAAGTAGTTGTTGATTCATTTTGGCCCAATGCAGGTCTAATAATTATCCTTAAGTGCCATGTAAATTAATAATATTAATGAATACATTTCAGGTCAATTAGTGTTGAAAGCTGAAGTAGGCTTTCACGGCAGCAATGTCGGTGGATTTCTCACATGAGGCTCCATCTTGCTGTTGAGGAGGTGGAGGAGAGGAGAGGAATTGATACCATAGTTTGGGTGCAAGCAAAAGGTCATTCATGTGTTTCCTTTAGAGGACACAGAAGCCAGTTCAGTGCTCCATAATTGTCAAAATAAGTGGGCTTTTGATCTTGGCACATCAACTATTGACTATCTTTCAAGTATCAAATTTCTGGAAGCTCTGTTGTCCCTATCATTTAGTTCCTACCCTCACACACTTTAGAAAGCTATGCTATTGTCATAAATTTAATTTGTAGTAATTTAATTATAACATATATTATAATACATATATAGTATAATGATTCAAAGAAAATTGTACTAGAATTTCTTAGAGAATTCTCAGAATGTTTAAGAAAAAATATTATATATACTATATTCTATATCCAAATTATCCTTCTGAATGGTTTTTTCATGGGTCAACTGAATTTTGTGCTACAACTATGGAAAACTTAGGTTCCCTTATGCTTCCTGTTGTCTACTCTAAGGAATGTGTTCTCCCCCTCTGTTCGAGTCTATTTAGTAACAAGTAACTGTCTTCCTCCTTTCCCTAATCCAGTTCCCGTGAATATAGTCAGTTTAAGATATATCTTGTAAAAACAGCTTGCTTCAACAAGCCCCCACAAGGTCAAATTGTGCGTATCGCTGAACTGTGGAAGATCTATTAGCCATGTGATTTTTTGCTTTAAAAACTCCTTGCTGCCTGGCCTAGGGGCTGCTCAGTCATCTCCTGAATTTCAGATCAGAAATAATCTGAGTGAAGTTAGAGTTAGGTAAAGATTTTTTTTTAAAGAGTTTCTCTCGGTAATTAGTAGTGTGGGTCTGAGTCCAACCTCGTGAAGTGGCTTCTTGGGTTCTAGTTCTCCCTACAAGTCAGTGTGTTCTTCGATCTGCATTGCTGCTTCTGTGAGCCTTCAGTTGTGACTGTGACAGAAAGGACATCATTTTCAATAGTTTTGCCATAGTCTCTTCTATACTACCTCGTGTTTAATATTCTTAAAATATTATGAAGATGCTTGCCTCAAATGAGGCACTTAGAAAACTTAAGATACATTCTTTAGTCTAATTTTTGATTTCTATTTACATAGTCTTTAGGAAAGGAAGAACTAAATTTGGTTTACTATTGTGCAGAAATGTTGTCTGGTGGATTTATATGTACAGAAAATATTTGAAATTTTTTATATCAAAATATTTAGATTTATTCACAAGTATGTACTATGACACTTGTGTTAGATTTGAAAGACCTTCCTAAGTCATACAACAAATATTTTATTCTTCTTTTTGTTAGTAGTTAACTTTGGAAGAATGATCAATTTCTATTTTTATGAAAATAATCAATATGTAGAAATATATTCATCAAACAATACTATTCATATAAAGTATATGGGTAGAAACAACATATTTATGACTATATTCATGCAAAAATAACACAAATATGAAGTAAAACCATCATTTTTACATATGAAAAACTTAGTGCAGACATTTTAAATTATTCATCCATATTTCAAACATTTTTTCACAGAAAACATGTACTGCAAAGACTTTTCTTGTCCTCATTAAATTAATTACTGGTAGTATGAATGTGGTAAGATTATGTTAGATTAAGGAAGTTGTCTTTTCAAAACAACTGAAGAAAAAAATATGGAAGTCAGAATCAACCACACTTGAAAGAGATTCCTTTATTTTTAATTAACTTTTTCCTTTTATATACTTTATTCATAATTGCAACTACATTCAGCATGAAAAATAATGCACTTCAAGTAGGCCAGAGTTGTAATAGGAGAAAGATTTTTACAGTTCTAAGACATTCCCAAGCAAGATTTGTTTCCTGTGTTTTATTGATCATTTTCTTATACATTACACTGATTTGTATGGAAAAAAAACCTATCAATAGTATAGTCACAACAAAAGTGGAGTGCCAGGAGCAAATATTTTGTTATTTACACATAGTATCTACATTGCTATGCATTGGATATGTGCATTGTTATTTACAAGATTTCATTGCTAGTTGTCATTATCTTTCACCAAAGCACATTATCTGACACATAGAACTTAAATTTATTTTAGATCACACTATTCAGAGGATCTAGTTCATGGTAGGCTGGCTCCAAAGCAAAAGTTGTGCTGAAAAATGGGAGGACAGAGGTAGGGTGCTCACTCCACAGCACTCAGGAAGCAAAGGGAGGAGGGTGGCACTGAGGACCAGAATACTGCTCCGCTCGCACTCACAGGGGCTGACTTCCAGCCAGGTCCAACCCCTTCTCAGAATTTTCAGCCATGATCTCCTAAGTGTAGCCCCCCATGGTCCTTTCACTTTTTGCCATCCTCACCTCTCAAAACAGACATCTGGGGTCATTTTAGAACTAAAGAACGTCATTCTGCTCATGGTTGCCAAAAAGATTATATTTGTCTCCTTATGCAAAATGTATGTATGATGCATCTCTTCAGGCTAGAATATCTAAGACTCACCAAATTCTTAATACCATGGTTCCAATATTATTGAAAAGTATAAGTCCCATAACTTGTCTGAGACACAAGGCAAACTCCTAGCTGTTACTGTGCCTTGGAAAAACCAAAAAGAATAATAGAAAATTATGTACCAACCTACAATGGCATAGGGTAGAGATTGCCATTCCAAGTGGAGGGGGAATACAAGACAGAAAAGAATTGGAACAAAACAAGATTGAAACTCTTGAGGGAAAGCATCAACTCTCATACCATCTTATTAAGCACCTGAGTTTCATGATGGTAAAATGTTAAGTCCAAAGGGCAGCCCTGCCTCTGTGGCCCAACTGGGTGCGTCCCTGATTGCTTCCTTCTTAGGCAGGCCCTCTCACCCCCTGCTACTGTCCTGAGCACACAGTCATCCTCCTCGATCTCTAACTTCATCTGCTTTCCATTTCACTTGCAGCTTCAGTCTCATAACTTCATGCACTGATCTCTCAGGAACACATTTTCTGGCCTTTCAGGTCTTCTCTTGCAATCTTGTTAGGAACTTTCAATACCCTATACTATTTTCATTCTGTATGCTTGAAAGTCAGGAACAAGTGTATGATGCCAAGGTCTTTTGCAAGCTGGACCATAGTTCCTCTTCCTTGTTGATGGATGTAGCTACCTCTTAGCATCTGCTTGCCTGTCCTTGAGGAAAAAATTTCCAAGGGGGGCATAAATGATCCAGGTGCCCCAGAATTTTATACTTTTGAGCCTTTGAAGTGTAGGATCAGGCTAATCCCTGAGATGCCTTTCAACCATCTTTCCTATTATTTTGATTCACAAACTAGACTTCTACTGAATGTTCATATTTTCAGCAATTATATTCTCATGGTTCCTATCTGGGTGCTCTTTTCTAGCTAAGCTGTAAGTTTTCCAAAAGCAGACAGTGCAACTCTGCTTTGCTCTTCTGTCATTGTAAATCTGGCAAAAAGAAACAAGTAGTACCATGCCTCAGCCTGAACAAAGGCTGCTTTGAAATTTCTTCCAGGAGCTCAATTCATCCTTCACTTTTAAATTATGCCTCATATTAACTCTTAGGACTTGGACAAAATAGAAACAAGTTTGTTTTTAGATTTAAGACTGCCTGGCCTCAAGTCTAGTGTCCAATATAATACTCATACCATCTGAAGCTTGCTGAGCCTGGACTTCATTGTCTGCCTTTCTCTCAGCATTCTGATCTTCAGCCAGACACACATAATGCTGTCTTACCACATTCTAATTTGTCTTTAACTTACAAGCCCAAGCCTTACTACACTTTTCTCGGTACCAGGTCCAAAATCTTGTAAACCATATAATCAAGTACTGTCACAGCAATGACCCCCAACCCCTGATTCTAAAATCTGTAGTAGTTGCCTTTCCATTTCTGAGACACAATACCCAATACATATAATTTTTTTGGCCATACTTTACCTCGCTTGTATTTCTCAGAGAATTCAGTCTATAGTTGATTGGCTCTAAGGCAGAAAGAGCACAGCATAGAGGAATGGCAAAAGATGGTGTCTCCCTTCATGGAAACCAGGAAGCAGAGAGAGAGAAAGGAGGATCAGGAGCAAGAATATATGTGCTGCTGAGGACAGAGTCTTCATGATCTAATCACTTTTTAAGAGCTCTACTTTGAACAGGAAACTTTTAGACACCTTAGGTCTAAACTAGAACATCAATTGAAGTTCATGTGTTACAATGATTCTGGGCCAACAAAATCACTCAGCAGACCAAGGCACCTGATTAAGCAAGTTCAGGCAGCACAGGGTCTGTGGTCTAATCCTTGGGGTGGGCTGAGCTGGCCAGAGTCCCAGCATAGTGGTGTACACCTGCAATCCCAGCTCTGGGGAGGCTGAAAGCAGGAGGATCACTATGAGTCCTAGCTGTTTAGTAAGACCCTGCAGCAACCCAATACATTTGTCCAAACCTGCATAGCTTTAACTGTTAATCTGAGCAACAGTTTTAATGATAACAATAGGTAATATAACAATGCTAAATTGGTATTCATGTTCTGAAACTCTGTAACATATGTAATGCTTTATGTTACCCTGCTTCTGCCTTTGTTTCTGCTATTTGTTTTTGCTTTTCTTTTTACTCTTCAAAATTGCATTTAAAAAAAAGAATGATTATTTGCAGAAACTACACTTTTTGAGAATCTCATGGAAGATTTAGTAAGAATTGTTTGCGCTGAATGGTATAGGATTTAAAAAAAGTTACAATGGAGGGCACCTGCTATAATAATACCTTTGATTCAGCAAATCAGATCCAATTCTGTTATACAGTATATTAGGATTCATGGTTTCGTTGGATAAAAGTCTCCACACTAAATAAAAAAATAATAAAAAGTATTTCATAAGCTGAATATTTAAAAGTTACTGATGTAATTCAAGCTCTGCATTTATTTTATTTTATTTATTTTTGTTTGTGGTCTGGGTATTGAACTCAGACCCTTACGCTTGCCAGGGAAGCACTTATTCTATTGAGCTATCTCCCTGGCCCCAAGTTCTGCATTTTGAAATGAGGTAATTCAATCTTAAAGCATCCTTTGATTAATGTAAAAGTCAAATGTTAATATCATTTCCTCATTCTTGATTTATTCCTTTGAGTGAAATGCCACATTGTTTTTCTTTGTGTTTGTCTTTATTCATTCACACTATATTCAGTGTCTTGTAGCAAATATATTGAGTCTCTCTTAGGTTCTAGGTATAACATTAAGCACTGGAGACATAAAGATGAATAAAGCAGATTTTATAAAATCTCAGCATAATTAGGAGCCAAGCAGCAAATACAAACGTTCAGAATACAGAAGCTGGTGCTCCTGTGATTTTGGAATGTCCAAAATAAATAAGGTGTATAGACCGAGAAGGTGCGAGGAAGGGCTGTTATCCTAGTTTGATCTCTGTGAACATCAGAATTTTGATTACATATTCAGAAATTTCAACTTGGTTTGTTTCCTCATATGAAACAGTATCTGAGTGTCTTGTTTTAACTCAGAAATTTCTGAATTTGAAAAACTGTTTATGAAACATAAATATTAATTAATGAAAACTATAAGACATTTATTATACAACTATAATAATAAATGTTTCAGGGTTGTCATAGTGAGCCAGGGAGATAGCTCAGCGGTGTAAGCATTTGCCTGGCAAGTACAAGAGCCTAAGTTCAATCACAGGTACCAAAAAAAAAAAAAAAAAAAAAAAAAAAAAAAAAAAAAAAGGAACCATTACTTTGTTATGAATTTCTAGTTCATCTTCATTTAATAACAAATAACAATTTATTGTTTAAAAACTAACCAATGGGCCAATGTGTTATTCTTTTTCCTTTTAACCCACTGATAAATAAATCATTGTTCTTCTCTACTTTTTTTTTTGGTGGTACCAGGGATCAAACTCAGGAGCTTGTGCTTACCAGGCAAGCACTTACTCCAGAGCTATCTCCCTGGCTCCTTTTTCTACTTTTTCTTATGGATCTTAGAATGTTTGTGCTTCATTTCAAAGTTCCTGTTATGATATTTTTGTGCTTTTCTCCCCTATTGTTGTAATTTATCTGTTTTTCATCCAAACAATTGTGTCCTTGGCATCTCTATGAGAGCCAAGTCTTCCCTCAAGTACCAATATAAGTTGGATGGCTGGACCAGGGTAGGTCAAATGTCTTTGGCTGGAAAATTTTGTTTAATGTGGAATGGCACGTCCTCTTGGTCAGATGGTATATCTGGAAATTGTCACCAGCAGTAGCACAGCACTTCTCTATTTAATATACTACTAAATATCATAGGGCTCATACACTAGAGGAAGCTGAATACATACCTAAATTATCAGAATTCCTAGTATATTTCCCTGGAGTCAGTGTCCCATCAGGAATTCTCACAGAACTCCTTTATATCATATAATAGTAGTCTGAAATAGCTTTGACCTATTACAAGCCATTTACTTTATAGTAGATAGTGACTTATGTCTTCAGTAACCCGGGCTTAATATTCACTTATCTGATTTTTGTGTAGAGTGTTTCTCTGTGGTAGTCTTTCCTAGTGGTAATTCTATGTCTGACAAATTGCATTAGGGTTTAAAATGCAGTAATCATTTAATCTTGTCTTTGAGTAAGCTTATGACCTTTTACATTAAATGCTATAATAAAGATACTTGGGTTGATTTTTTTGGACTAAGGCCTCTATTAATAAATTTAGTTACATTGAATTTAAGTAGTCATCCTAAAGTTCTATCAATGAATCTATACCGCTAACAACTTATCTAGAGAAACAAGAAATATTGAGATGATATAGCTAAACAGAGATGGGAAAAGCAGTTTAGGTATTTGGGTATTCTAGTCTCAAGTTTCTTTTATGATTAAAGACACCAGTGTTTTCTTGCCAATGATATCCATTTTGCAATGTCCTTTGATGTTTTAGTAGGATCATGTTACTTAAATGTAGAAAATGTGCTTTTACCAGTAAGTAGCTACTTAAATCCTTTTGTACTATGAGGGAAAGCAGTGGAAAATTAGAATTAAGAAGGTGGAAGGTTCAAATATAGTCTCTTCCGTTTAATACAGTGTAACTTTGAATAAGTTATTCACCTTCTCTGAATCTCCATTACTCCACGTATAAAAGAGAAATTACTAAATTCGACACTATTTTCAGAATCAAAATAAACAGTAAATCAACAAGAAAGTCAATACAATTGTTGCCAAAAAAATTTTCATTTAGTGGAAGCTGTAATTTATCTTCTTAAATATTTGCAATTTCAATAGTTTATTTTATATACAAATATTTTAAAACATTGTATTTAACATTAAATATTATTATTTAAATAGTCAAACTATTTCAAAGACTCAGATAAAATTGTTTTGCTGTGTCTCAATCTTCCATTTGTGAAGTCTAGTCTTTTGTCTTGACATGAAAAGATAGTCAAGCAGAAAGTCAGATCATTGATGCTGAGCCAGCACCCCAGGCTAGAATGCATTCTAAGACAAGATATTGTGGGGCTGGGGAAATGGCTCAGTGGAATAAGTGCTTCCCTGGTAAGAGCAAGGGCCTCAGTTCAATCCCCGGTTCCACAAAAAAAAAAAAAAAAAAAAGGATATTGTAAAAAGCCACATTGTATTACATTAAAATGTTTCCTACTACATAGTCCATAAAATTTCAAACTGTACAATAATGTGAGAAAGCAAAATAAGTGAAACAAAACATGTTATATGGAGACACTGATTCTGTAAGGAATATTGAAGTTTAACTATACTTAATAGAATTTCACTGAATAAAAAAAGCTAGAGAATTGCTACAGAAAAAACAACAACAACTGAGTCTTCTTGGCCCAGACTTTTACTTTTCTTTAGAAACAAAAGTTGACATCTAAAGAGCTTTTGAATTAGCTGGTCTAAATGTAAATAGATTGCAAATTTGTCAGGTGGTTTTGCCAGCAAATCTTTATGCAGATTCTTGAAATTTGATAAACATAGTAAAACTTTACATGCTTATACCACCAAGAATCTAGCTACTCATGTCCTGTGGTCTTTACTAAGTAAACTCCTTTCCTAGCTCCTTTTTCATAAATTCACAGGTTTCATTTTAATTATCCTGATATTAGGGTAGCCCAGCTAGCTCAGTCTGTAGAGCATAAGACTCTTAATTCTCCTGATCTTAATATCAGGAATAAGTTAATGATAAACTCTAAAAGGTGTACCCATATCAGAAGGTATTTCTTGATGTAGAAATTAAACAATGGATTTATGTTTATGCAGATGAAGCCATTAGGTGAGAAAAGAATAACTGTTCCCTGAATATGCATGGAAGTAGAAATGGAGAATATAAAAATGTAAATAAGAGAAATGATCGTCAAAATACATAGATATTTCATATTCATTTTAATTGGCCTTGATTTCCATGAATTAATTAATTGCCAAAAGAGCAAAGATTATACATTGGAGAAAATGCAACCTCTTTAACAAATAATGTTGGGGAAGTTAGCTAATTTTTGTAGAAGACTGAAAATAAATGTTATCACTCATCCCATACAAAAACTACTTCAAAATTCATGAAAGAGACACCTGCCCAGCCCAGGCTGCCAGTGTATGGGAGGCCCTCTGCTCTCCACCATGCGCGCTAGACCTCTCCGGACCAAGCGCAAGCCCGCCACATAAGTGAGACCTTTCGCCATGCACTCAGAACCCCTGCAGACCTCCAGAGAGAGCCCACGCCTGAGTCATGAGTGAGAACATCTGCCGCGCTCTGTGGACCACTCCATACCTGCTCAAACCCAGGCCCATTGAGTGTGTGGGAGAGCTTCTGAGCTCTCCTCCACCCCCTGTACTATTTCACACTGAGCCTAGGCAGAGAATACAGGCCTGGGGTGAAACTGCAGCTAAATGCCCTGCACAGAGATTAGGGGCCAAAACCACACAACTAATCCAGGAACACAACATCTTGACAGAGAGGAGCAACAGGTTCATATCCAAGAATTGCAGCAGGAAGAAGCTGAGCACAGTAGCCATACCCAAGCCAGACAAAACTGCATGAACTCAAACTTAGTAGATCTGTACCGAATTTTAGTAGGTGCTAAGGTTATAACTACACACAGCAAAAAGAAGGAGCAAAATTTAATCTCAGGTCCTGAAACCACCTAGAACAAGTACAGAGGACACTAGCACAGCTGAAATGTCTGAATTAATAGGATCAGAAGTAAAGAAACAACAGAAGAAAGGTACAGAGGAACTCAGATCAAAATTAATCTCTGAAATAAAAAAAGAAATCTCTGAATTAATAGTGTATGAAGTAATGAATCAAATGTAGAAACATAGAGGAAATTAGATCAGAAATAATCTCTGAACCCCACAAAGAAAAGTCCAAGTTCTGATGGATTCACAGATGAATTCTATAAGAAATTTAGGGAACATATAATCCTCAAACTCTTCAACAAAATTGAAAAGGAAAAAATCCTCCAAAAATCATTCCTGGAGGCAAGTATTATACTGATAGGAAAACCAGAAAAAGATGCAACTAAAAAAGAGAACTACAGGCCAATCTCCCTCATAAACATAGATGAAAGTATCCTCAATAAAATCCTGGCAAATAGAATACACCAAATCATCATGAAGATCATACACCATGAGCAGTCAGGATTCATCCCAGGGATGCAAGGATAGTTCAAAATATGCAAATCTATGAATGTAATACACTATATCAATAGAGTGAAATCTAAAACAATATAACCATCTCAATTCATGCAGAAAAGACTTTGATAAAGTCCAACACTCATTCATGTTCAAAGTCCCACAGAAATTGGAATAGATGGCCTCTACTTCAATCTGATGAAAGCCATCTATGACATCCCAATGGTTAATATAATTCTATATGGGGAAACCTGAAATCTTTTACTCTCAGATCTGGTATAAGATGAGGATGTCCTCTCTCACTCTCCTATTCAATGTAGTTCTGGAATCATCAGCTAGAACCATTAAACAAGAGAGGGAATAAAAGGAATAAGACTAAGTAAAGAGGAAATTAAATTATCACTATTTGCGGATGACATGATACTTTACTCAGAAGATCCAAAATCTCCATCAAGAAGCTACTAGAATTGATACACAAATTCAGTAGCATAGCAGGATACAAAGTCAATACCCAAAAGTCAATAGCACTCCTCTACACAGTTAAGAAACCCACTGAGAGGGAAATTAGAGAAACAATGTTTTTCACAATAGTACCATGGAAAATGAAATACTAAAGAAGTCAGTCTACTCAATGAAAATTACAGTACTCTGATAAAAGAGATCACAGAAGATTTCAGAAAATGGAAAAATATTCCCTGCTCCTGGGTAGGAAAAACCAACATCGTGAAGATGGCAATACTCCCAAAAATTGCTGTAAGATTTAATGGAATCCCTATCGAACTGCCACCAGCATACCTCCCAGACTTAGATAAATCGTTCCTAAAATTTATTTGGAACCAGAAAAGAACTAGAATAACAAAGGCCATCCTGGCCAACAAAGACACGGCACAAAGCATTAAATTTCCTGACTTGAAATTATACTATGAAGCTACTGTGATAAAATCAGCATGGCATTGGCAATGAAACAAACCAGAGGATGAAAGGAATAGATTAGAAGCAGAAACCTCTACAAACACACTCAGCCACCTTATCTTTGATAAAGTGACCAATCATGCTAGCTGGAAGAAAGAGAGCCTCTTTTACAAACGGTTCTGGAAAAACTGACTATCTACATGATGAAAACTAAGCCTTGACCCTGGTCAATCCCATGTACTAAGCTAAAGTCAAAATGGATTAACGATATAAATATTAAAACAGAAACAATCTCCTGGAAGAGAAAGTAGGAGGAATTCTTGAAGACATAGGGGTAGACAAAGAGTTTATGAACAAAAATCAAATCGCACTGATAGTACTTGAAAGAATTAACAACTGGGACCTCCTCTTATTGAGAAGTGTTTGCATGTCAAAAGAAATCACCAACAAAGCGAAAAGATAACCCACAAATTAGGAAGAATTATTAACTAGTAAGTACTCAGACAAAGTGCTAGAATTTATAAAAAACTACAAAGCATTATGGCCTCAAAATTGAAAGACCCAATCCAGAAATGGGCATCTGAGATGAATACACACTTCTCTGAGGGCAAAATTAAAGAATCAAATAAATATATGAAAAAACTCTCCACATCACTATCCATATGTGAAATGTGAAGAAAGCAACACTGAGATACCAAACCTCACCCCAGAAAGAATGGCTATCATAATCAACTAACAAATGTTGAAGAGGCTGTGGGGAAAAGGAACCCTTCTCCGCTGCTTGCAGGAATGTAGACTGGTGCAACCATTATGGAAATCAGTTTTGAAACTCTTTAAAAACCAGGACTGGAAATCACTTTCAAGCCAGCTATTCCCCTACTGGAATATGTGTTCCTCTGTTCATATCAGCACAATTTTTTTTTGGCAGAACCAGGGGTTGAACTTAGACTTTTGCATTTGCCAGGGAAGCACTTATTTTACTGAGCCATCTCCCCAGCTCCATCAGCACAATTTTGATAGCCAAAAATTGGAAACAACCAAGATGTCTGTAACCCGAGGAATGGATGAAAAAGTTGTGGTATTTTTATACAATGAAGTATTACTCAGCTATAAAGAATAATAAACTTGAAGCATTTATATTTAAGTGAATGCAACTCAAAGATACACTCATAAGTGAAATAAAGCAGACACACATATGTAAATATCATATAGCTTTTCTAGTATAATAACCCAAAAGAAGAAATACAAATAGAAAGGTATAACACAATTAAAAGGAAAGAGAGAACTTGAGGATTAGATAACAAAAAGAGGGAAAGGAGAAAATCTAGAAAACACGACAGAAGCACAGCTACATATTTATGTGCACAAAACAGGTAAGGCAATGGTCCTGAGGAACATCAGCAGGGTTTTGAAACCAGCAGTTAAATTGTAGGACTCTCACCCTGACTAAGTATATATGCTCACACCTGTGAACTAAACAACTGCACTGAAGACAGAAAGTTGTAGTAGTAGGATCATGCTTAGAATGCCTGTCATTCTGGTCTTCTAAATATGTACTGCTTTTCATGACATACAAATTATTACTATACCATATCTCAAGTAAGTGTTTATTTTAAAATAGGATAATAAATGAACAATAGAGACAGGAAAAGGAAAAGAAATAAATTAGCAAAAGACCTACATATAGGAACTGAAACATTGATTGTCCTAATAGAAAAGATAGACAGAAGTGGTAAGTATAGGCACAGACTGCCTCAATAGGGCTCCAACAGAACGTGCATACAGCAGTAATAGGCAAATTCAACTGCACAAATGCAAAAGTTTTTGCACAGGGAAGAAAACAATAAAGAGTGAAGAGATAACCCACCAAATAGGAGAGAAGTCTTTGCTAAATATTCTTGCAATGATTATTATTTAGAATATTTATTTTTGAAAAGAAAGAAAGTAGTAAAAAGAACATTAGAAATAATACAGACTTTTTCTAATAAAAATGACAGAAATTCAGCAATAATTGTTATATTGCACTTTGTTGTCTTCAAATTACTTGTTCAGAAGGAACCCATAAGACCATACATGAACAATGTAATCAACAGTGCACCAAATAGAAGAAATTGGTTTATCGCTGAATTGGAAAATGAATTAAATAGATACATTTCAAAGAAGTACAAATGGTCAAAATGATAAGCAAAAGTGTTCAGCATCTCTAGCCTTCTAGATTTCTTCCCAAAAGAGTTAAAGGCATTGTACTGCAGAGATACGTAAGTGCTCATGTATATGATAGCACAATTCTTAGTATCTAAGTCTTGAAAGTGACCCACATGCCCATCTGTGGGTGGATGGATAATAAAATGTTTTTCTTACACACCACACAATACTTGTTTGTTATACAGAAAGAGGAACTTTCTAGGAAAATGACTGACCTCAAAACCACAATTCTAAGTGAGATAAATTGGACACATGAGCATAAATATCACATTTTTTCTCTTCTGTGGGTAGTGCGGAATAAAATGAAAAGCACAATGGAAGAGAATATTTATTCATTTATTTTATAATTTTAGGATGTCTACAGGGTGTGCAGGATCTCACTACTAGATCAGACTCATAATGGACCTCCTGTTTACAGCCTCCTGAGAGCTGGGATTAGAGGGTGGTGCCACTATGCCCACTCTCAATTGCCATCTCAGTGCGCCTCAGGGACAGGGCTGGCAAGACAGGCCCAGGGATTGAACTCCAGCCCCTGCTATAAGGGAAAGATTTATTGCTCCTTGGGGTGTTTCTTTAATTCTACTTGTATGTCAGACAGATGTACCATATTATGATAAATGAGACAAGAAATTCCCAGCCACAACCAACCAGTGACTGAGTCTGTCACCCATACGGAAGCTGAACACAAAATCGGCAAAGCTCATTTCTAAGGTACAGGCCCCTAGACGGGGTCTTATGACTGAAGCTGCCTCTGAGACAGCATTCCCTCCTCTCCACACCCCTAACACAAAGTACAAATCATGAAAGAAAAGTAAGCTGATAGAATACTTCATCAAAACTTGAAGTATGGTATGCAAAAGGTACTTTCAAAGAAAATAAGGGCAAGGGAGGTAGCTCAGTAGGCTAAGTGCTTGCCAGGCAAGTGCAAGGTCCTAAGTTCAATCCCTACTACCAAAAAATAAATACAAAAAGAAAAGAAAAAGATGAGATATAGACCTGGGAAAATTTTCTGTAGATCACTTATGTGTCAAAAAATCTGTATCCAGAATATATAAAGAATTCAATTCAGTAATAAGGATATTATCGAAATGGAAAAAGCTTTGAGGAGATTACTTATAATGAAATAAATATGGATGAAAGGTGACTACACCTAAGATGCTCAACAGCAGTACTACCAGGGAGATGCAAATGAAAGCAAGAATGAGATTTTATGATACACACATGAACGTGGTTAAGAAATGGGAAGGGCACGTGTTAATGAGGCTATAAAAACTATTTCACATTGCTGTTAGGATGCCCAGGGGAACAATGACTTTGGAAAGCAGTTAAATAGTTCATATGTAATATGCAAAGTGAATCTAAAGGTAATATAGTACGAAACCAGCAATGGTCTTTCTTGGAATCCACCCAAGAGAAAGAACGAAATCCTCAAGAAGAGCTATAGATAATTATGTACATGAGTAAATGAAAAGAAAGCAAATGTTGAACTACTTTTATATTCTAGCTATTTTAACCCTAAGTAAATCTTGGAACATCCATCCAAAAGAATGCTATTTAACTGTATTTGGAAACATAAATATTTAATACTTATAACTATATAAGAAAGTAGAATCTCAAATTTAAAGACAGAGAAATATAAGATGACACTCTTATGATTCTATTTATATGGCAAAAGGAAAAATTATAGGGAGTGAAATTAGACCTATGATTTCTAAAAGTGAAATTACTATATTATATATATATATATATATATATATATATATATATATATATATATTTGTCAAAACCAACAGAATTGAACAAGAGAATAAATTATATAATTTGTAGATGCTATTTCAATAGCTACAATTTAAATCAAAGTAAAGAACATAATGTCTATAGGATTTTAACTACAGAAAAATTGTTCAATAAAACCCTATTATTATCCCAACTGTACTGTCTATACACACACATCATGATTTTTTCTTTCTACAACCCTTCCTCTGTCTACACTTGTCAAAAGTGGGCACTCCATTGACATTCAACTAACTTAGGTGCTTGAACTCGACACCACAATCCAACATAGTCCAGCATTCTGCAACCATAGTGAGTTATTCAAAGAAATTGTTGACCATATCCATTTACAGCTCAGCTTAATATTATGGGCTCACAATGTATACTTCATTTTCATACTTTTCTGCTGAATGGTTAAGACCTAGGTAGATCAAAACTTATATACCAACACAAGAACTTTATATTTCTTATGTGGTCATTGAAGTCCTCTCAGGGTTTATCTTGTAGTCCTGTACATTATTCTGTAGTTCTTTTGTCTGTGTCATCCATGTGGATGAGTCACGGCCATTGCTTGACCAGATTGCTCTCTGTGAGAGCTTGAGATAAAGTTTTCTCTTCATGTGACTCTCCCCAGGCACACTTCTACATAATTCTATGAGACGCAAGATCTGCACTAATGGTGGTTGGACAGGATATTATGTCGGCTTTTAGTACTATGGTCATCCACTAGGTAAATAATTATTGAATTTTTGATATAATTCAGGTATAAAAAAAGATAAGTAAGCAACTATACTCTTAACTCACTGATAAGATATATCTACTAAAATAATATCTGTAAATATAATATCATGTATGCACCTTGTACAATACCAAAACATTATGAAAACAGTTTGCAATGTAATAATTCATCGAATCTGTATGGTTAAGGTGTCTTGAAACTGTCTGATTGACATTTGTATTTTAATAAAATAAAAATAAATGAAAAAATAAAAAAAATTTAAAATAAATAAATAAATAAAGTAAATAAATAAATTTCAAAAATAAACCCTATTATTGCTTACAGAAGCGAGCTTTCTATATCAGCCTCATGCCTTTCACTTCTTGAAAAGGATATCTTTTAATCAATTCAATCTGTACTCTAATTATTTAGTTTATTGACCATCTGTGAGCCACACAGACAATAGCTGCTGCAAAGGGTGAGGCAATGTGAAATACAAGCACATCACAGCCGCCACCCTGTTCTCTGTGTGCCAGCAAGAAGTGGTCATGGCGTCACCACGTCGGCAATGTTGCCAACTCAGGGAGAGTCGATGGAATTATCTCCAGTCAATCATCTCTCTCTCGAATTCCATTACAAAGCAATAATGAAACCTCTGAGGCTATTTCATATGTAAATTAACATGAACAAATAGATCAGTTGGCCCTGCTGCACTACTGTACCACGTCTTTTTTTACTTTAGGGTTGTATATGTTCACAGTAACTGCACTGGGGTTTGTACTTTAAGTGATGTTTCCTGTGAGAACAAAGTAAAAGCTAGCAAATATGAGTACATGAATGCTTAGGATACTGGTTCTTAGCCTATGAGGAAACTCCTTATATAGAAACAAATATTTTCTGAATTAGTGAGAAATACCGCGGAAGCTATTGTCAGAAAATGAAAAAAAAAATATATATATATAGCTATAAAATAAAAGACTAGATTTATCTATCTTTTCTCTAAGAGGAGAAGGAATTCCATCAGAAATCTCTCCAATGTATGATTAATTGCATTGGCATATTAATACAAGCTCAGATCTAGAATACATTTGATATTCTTAGTGACAAATTAAAGAAACAATAATTCACTCATGTATTCTTTGAAAAAATATATATTCACTGGGTTTTACCATCACATTTGATGTTAGTGGCTACAAATTCAATTCTAAATAAACTTCATGTAAGAATTTCCTAAGGAGTTCCTTTAATGTAAATTTCAGAATTTCATCTACCAAAACTCTGAATCAGATTGTAGAGTATGATGGAATGTATATAATTAAAGGCTTGAATGGGCCTTTCTATTAAGCAACCATGTTTTGAAATATATTTCAAAAGTAAATAATACCTGGACCCTCAGTGTTTATAAAATCATGCAATTATCTAAAAATGTTCTTAAACTTTTTTCAATGGGAAAAGTAATAATAAAATTGTTACAAAAAACCATGAAAAAATGATTCCAGGACTATACAAGCACTGCAAGAGATTTGAGTTAAATAATTTATGGTTACCTTTAGGAATAATGAATCAAAGTACTAACTTACTCCTGAAATAAAACTTGATTCCAAAAGTGTAACACATGCATTTATAATTTGTTGGATGGATTAAGATGGTTTCTCCTTTCCATCTATTTTATTTACAAAATATTTTATAAATTTTGACTCATTTTATTTTGTTCTCATAGTTTATGTGCCTCATGCTTCAGAGATTAATTGTCCTTACTGTAACTCTAATGTATTACCCTAGTACACAGACATATTTTATTATTATTTCTCAAGTCTAGTTTTGGCCAACACTATAATAAGCCACCATTTTAAAAAGTATATATATTTGGTTGTTACAGGGTCTCACTATGCAGCTCAGATTCATAGCGATCCTCCTATTTTTAGCCTCCCCAGTGAAGGATTCAGGCATATGCCACTGTGCCCCAGACTATCTGGCCAGTTCAGCCTGCCTTGAGGATAGTGAGGCATGGTGCCCAGGCTCAAACTGCGGTCCCTGAACTTGCTTCAGCTTTCCTGAGCAGGCACTTTAGTCTGATGAGCTATCTCATGGGCCCCAAAGCCACCATTCCAAAGGACTTTCCTTGTAACACAATTCTTACTTAGTCTCTAATGAGCTACCTCACCTCACACTAACTTTTGCATTAAAATTTGTTGACAAGTCTCTAATTTATCATGTTGTGTCAGGTAGGGACAGAAGTACTCATTCAAAATTAAATTTTTATTCAATAATTTTATTGTGCCAATATTGCTGGACATTAAAAATATAAAATCAAAAGGGAATGTCTTACCCATTGATATCTTCCCATTTATTCCAGCAGCACAAAATGTCAGTTGCTATATATGAACCACATACACAGTGTACTTGAAGTACAGAAAGTAGATGTGTACATCGAACATTGATACTGCATTTATATAAGATCTATCAGTAAATATTTATTCTTTTCTGAATCTTATTTTTTCTTTCTCTTTTTTATTAATTTTATTGTGAAACAAAAAGCAATGAGATAGGTTCAAAGCAGGTTAGCAGGACAGTTACAATAATTAATACATTGCATATAGTTGTCTTTGTAGTAGTTATTCATAGTACAAGATGGAGACATGATATCCTGTCCAAACACTATTAGTACAAATCTTTATTCTCATTGCATTAAGACAAAGTAGCTGTATATCTATCCTAAATATTTTATATATACAGATACTAAATTGTCCTTCATTTATATTTCCTATTTTGTTTAGTTTTGTCAGAAATGGGTATTCCATTGCCATTTAAATGGTATAGATGCATGAATTCAGATAAATAATCTAATACAGTCCAGTAGTCCATAATAATAGTGGGTTATCTGCAAGACTGGCAATGTCAGAAGTTGTTGACTTGAGCCTTTTACAGCTCAGCATATTAATGTGACTTTACTTTTTATACCTCGGTTTTTTTTTTTTTTTTTTTTACTTTTCTGCTGTATGGTTAAGATCAAGATAAGGCAAGACCTATATAACAAAAAAAAAAAAATGTAACTTTTGTATCTGACAAGTTCAGTCAAATTTCCTCAGGATTTACCCTGAAACCATGTACCACAGTTTGTAGATCCTTTGTCAGTGTCAGCCATGTGAATGAGTCATGGCCATTGTTTGACCAATTTGCTCTCTGTGAAAGTCTGAGAGAATGTTTTCTCTCCACTCTCCTTAGGCACACTCTGCATCATCAGTCACTTTCCTTTGTGCCCCCATAATCTCCTAGATCAGAAAATTTGGGACATCACTGAGTTACAGGATGTTACAATACAGGTTCTCTTATGTCCTGAGTCCTCACCGACCTTGAATGGCGAGGGCCAAAATTTTGGCTATCCTTGTAGCATTTCTTTTTCTCTAATTATTGGACTGTGAACTTAAGTTGTTAACCCTCCAGAAGAGAAGCTTAATGATAGTATTATTCTATAACATAGGCAGTTGAGCTTAACCTCACTATCTGTCTGAATATCAAACATCCTAAATATAACATGGAACAGATATTTTCCATCAAGTATTCATATGTTAAACTTTAAATCTCCAGAATGTGGAGAAAAATTATATATAAAATAGGAATAAACAATTACAAATGTTTTACACAGAAATTTAGAAATCTAACCATATGCAGCATTGTACCTGGATAGTCCTATGATATTTTTTTCTTGTATCTTGTTTTCAGTTATTACCCTTTTTTTTAAAAAAAAAAAGAAACATTTACCTGAGAGACAGTGCAGCAGTAACTGATATGGCAGTAGAAGTAGTTTGTATTTAGAAGACCAGGAATGGATCAATGAATATTTAATGTAAAATGTGTTACACTGTAGATAATAGTTTACTCCAAAATACTGATGTTTAATAATCTTGGAGAAATTATAATTTTGACTTTCCTCAGAGCACACCCTACTTTTGCTCAAAAGAAGTCAGCCTTATTTGGAAATGAAAAGTGGCCATGGCCAGCAAGGAGAGGGACTGGGAGGGAGGGAACAGAGATAATGACCTGGAATCTAGGGTGTTTCTTGCCAATAACTCTTGACATGTCAAGTAGCTTGTAGAACAAAGTGATATCCTTGGAAGTGGCCGTGTTTGCTTTTTTCTATTCTTTTGGTGCAGGGTCTCGCTATGCATGCAGCCCACATTCATAGTGATCCTCCTGTTTTTTGCCTCCCATGTGCTGGGATTACAGGCATGCGCTACCACGCCCAGATTGCATCACCGACTCAGAGCACCCAAAGGTGGGGCGGGTGCGGCTTGGGGAACCAAGGATCGAACACTGGTCCCTGCACTTACCTAAGCAAGTGCTTAGTCCACTGAGCTATACCGCTGGCCCTGGAAGTGGCCATGTTAATCATCCAGTTGGTTAATTGATGGCCTTAAGTAGTAGTACTTTTTGCGGGTTAAATATTAGGTTCTGACACAGCAGAGCAATGTTGGGAGGATCTAAATGTTATTATGGCAACTCAAATTATATCTTCCTCATACCTAGAGCTTCTTTTTCCTATATATTCATTACAACTTTAAATACTGATCCTATACTTGAATTCTAAGGACACATGATCAATTATGCAATAGTCTTACTTTGATGATATAGCAGAATAACATAGACCTGATAAGTACCTTGAAGTTATAAGTATACCTCAATGTTATCATTATAGGTTATTTTTAGTAAAGGTTTACTCAACCAGAAAATCAAACCTGCTAAAGACATTCTTACCTACTTACCTGAGTGGATCATATCCAGAATAGCTTAGTACATCCATTCACTCCAAACATTTTGACAACAGAATATTACAGCCCTTCTGCCCTGATAAAACACACTTATAACATAGTGTCAAACAGAATTGGGAGATTTCTGTCAACAAACAGAAAATCAACTCTCTGAAGATTGTTTCCTTTCCTTGTGAGACTAAGAGGAGACTTCAGAAACATAGTTTCCTGGTATTTACACAAACTTGCAATGTTCTTCCATAGAGCAAAAGCTGCAGGAGACAAGCTATAGAAGAAATATGCAAGGAGAAGAAAATTGTTTCTCTATTTTTTTAAACTGGAATTATTAAATGAAACTGTGTTAGTCAGAACCACAGAGGTAGATATAATATGGGCTATAAACTGGATGAGTAGGGAGTTAGGTGCTGTGTAGGACCCATTCAAAGATGCCCTGGGGGCTACTATTTAAATGTCAATTTGACTAGCAGGGTATTTTAAACATAAAATGTATTAGGTTATCCATGAAGTGAGTGAGTAATTGATATAATAAAGCTCCATCAAAACCTTGAAGGTTTTCATTAAATGTCAGGCAGGCTACAGTAAATCTTTAAGTACTGGACCTCTTTTTTGTAAGTATCTCATATCTTAAATAGTACTATATACTTTTGAAATAGGGTTTCTGAATAGTAATTCCTCAGAAATTCTTTCCCAGTTTTGACATTTTAATAGGATGGTCATTTAATATGAAGTATGGAAGGTTTTCCTGACAATGATACCTTGGTAGGTATTCTCTGAAATAACCATGTTGGTTAAGCAGAGAAGGACTTGAGTAGCCTTGCAGAAATATGGAAAATACCCTTCAAAGAAATTATCAAGATTAATCTGCAACATAGGACACTATCACCTCTATCACTACCACTAGTAGTTCAAAACACAGGCACAGAAATTGATTAAGTTCGAATACTACACTAACCTATCTTGGTTAGTTTTCTCTCATTACTAGTACAAAATACCTGATGCCCAAAAATTAAAGAAGGAAAGGTTTAATTAGCCCACAGTTTGTGGAGGTTTTAGTCTATGCTTGTCTAGCTCCAAGACAGAATAGCACAAGGCAGAGGGCAACAGTTGACTGTAGCAGCAGAAAACAGTCAGAGCAAAGAGGGAGGAGCAGCAGCAGTAGAGAGCAAGCCTCTCTCCCTTTCTTATACTGCATTCAGGCTGTCTGCCCCAGGATGCAGCACTCGCCCCATAATCCCAGAGGCACTTACATGCATGATTGCAGCCTTGGATCATGAATTAATCACAAACTGTAGAAGCCACCCAGGATTACATGAGGCTTTGGGGGAACAACTAGAAACACATTACAACAGTAGCTTACTTACTTTGTGTGCTGAGAAAGCTACTAAATCACTGCTCTACATTTTTGGCACTTGAAAAATAGTTATATTACTGATTATCAGTCAAGGACATCAAAAGATTTCAATAAGCTAAGTTATCCAAAACAATTAAGATAGCCACTGTTTAGAAAATAAATGAGAACTGTATAATGTTAGCCACTTATTTGAATTTCTTTATCATGAGTTCTTAGGAGCCAGGGAGATGGCTCAGTAGAATAAGCACTTCCCTGGCAAGCTCAAGGGTCTGAGTTCAATCCATGGTTCTACAAAAATAAATAAATAAATAAATAAATAAATAAGTAAAGTACGTATCATAAATTCTTTGTTGGTGTCATTTTGTGCTGATAATCAATGGTAATAGCAAATAATATTGTTGCCGTTTAATAATTTAAAAATATTCTAAGACAATATCCTGGGCACATGATAGGTTAAGGTCATTTTGTTCAGTCTTTATGCTAATTCATTTTGATAAGCAGAATTTCTATTTCCACTTCTCCATTGAGAAATTGAGATGCAGAGAGATGTTTTAACTTGCCAAAGATCACAAATATAGTGTGCAGGATTTAAACTTACCTTAAAGTGTCTACATTCTTGCTTTGTCTATGTTTAACATCATTACATGACCAATAATGATTATATGGATTTACTCTCCTGAGTTCAGATCCTCGCCAATTTTAAAAGGCAACTGTATTATAGGCACTTTAGTTATATTTTCTAACGAGGCTGTATCAATCCTCCCATTGTAGTTTACATCTAGACGTCCACCTAAAGCCATCTGCACTCAAAGTGGGGCCTTCTGGAGATGATAAATCGGAGCTTTTAGGATAGTTATAATCGCAAATGGATTACTATATTCAGATTGGTTTGAGAAGGGGAGTCTTCGGGGACGTAGCCCACAGAGCATAGCTCCCATCCTAGCTTCTCCCTGGAGTTCTTCTGCTTCCCTGTTCCCCCATGAGCAACTTCTCCTCCTTTACGGCCCACTGCTGGGCCACCCTGCTTGCCTTGGAGCCAGTGAGATATGGACTAAAACCTCTACAGAGTGCTAACAAAGATAAATATTTCCTCCTTTAAGATAACAGGTGTCAAGCGCTGCCTCTCAGAAAGGAGAAAGTGACTAAGACTCCTGAAAATTCCATCTTACTGTGCTATTTTTATACAGAAAATATGTAAGCCTACAGGAATATAGTGGAGCCAGACATGGTGGTGTGTGTTTATAATCCCAGCACTTGGTAGGCTGAGGCAAGATGATTTCTGTGAGTTCAAGGACCATCTGGGATATACACTGATCTCAAGGGCAGCCTGAACTACATAGCAAAACCCTGTCTCAAAAAAATAAACAACACAACAGAGAAGAAATGACTGTGATGTTCAGAATTCTAGAAATAGTAATATGGGAAGTTTACAGATCAATCATCTGTTAGTTATTCAGCAGTGGTAACAGTTTCAATAAATAAGGAGTGGGGCAGCAGGGTAGCCCACACCTGTGACCCCAGGACTCAAGAGGTTGGGGCAGGAAGATTTCCATGTGTTTAAGGTCAGCTGATCTACAGCTGAATAAAGGGCTGGCCAAATAGCTCAGCAGATTAAAGCGCTTACAAGTAGATTCAGGGGCCCCGGGTTTGATCCATGGGCCTTATGTGTGGGTGCCAACCCCAGAGCATGCTGAGACGGCGTGGTGGCTCGCGCCTGTAAGACCCGCTCTTGGGAGGCGGTAACCAGGTGGATCACTCCGAGTCCGATCTCGTAGTAAGACTTAGCCTGTAGACCTTTCCCTAAAATAAGAAAAAAATAAAAAGAATAAATAAATAAATAAAGGAAGAGTGGTTTAAGTGAGGCTAAGGGTGTGGGAAAAAGAACTAAGATATATCATGTATGGGTATAAATTCCTTATGATGAATGTGATCATTATGTACCTAAAAAGTACAAATAAACAATTAAGCATAATGAATATAGTCTGAAATTACAGTGAAAATGACATGATGAGGACCTTATGCCAGTTGTGGGTATTTTTTGTTGTTGTTGTTGTTTTTTGTTTTGAGTCAGTAGAAGAGAAAGATATTAGTAGGTGTAGTTGTGCATGCCTGTAATCTTAGCACTCATGAAGCAAGGCAGTAGGATCACTATGAGTTTGCAGCCAGCCTGGGCTGCATCCTAAATTACAGCCCAGATTGAACTTCATAGCAAAATCTTGTCTCAAAAAGCAGAGAAACAAAAAAGAAAATATAGATAAAAAACTAATGACTGTAGAACTGCTTAAGAATGAAGATTTAATTCATTTTATGAAAGTTTGATAGGATGTAATAGTATGTGTGTTTTACTTATTTTGGCATTTTTAATTTATAGAAGAGTGCTTGAAACTCAGGTGTTCTGTGATTAGAATTAATGAAAGCAATGCATTACAACACAGAGCAAGTGTCAGGAAGGAAATGCACTGAGTGCTAATTAAGCCGAGGATCCAGGGGTTCTCTGAAGATGAATAAGTTTAGCTGAGGCTGAAAATGACTAAGAAATAGCCAAATAAAGGGGGAGGTGGAGAGACATCACCTGCAAAACCGTGAAAGACAAGCACGGCAGTAAGGCAAGCAAGCGAAGCCCATTCCGCCTGGAGCGCAGGGAAATGAGAACTGCGAGGGCGACACGCGAGGGAAGAGCAGCGTCGCAGGTGGCACCACAGTCGTACTGTATCGTTCTGAGTGTGACAAGAGACATCAACGGTGGGAGCAAAAAGAACGCTAGATTTCTACTTTGTAAATAAATGATCTTTCCAGCAGTTACACGATGAATCAATAATAAGAACAAAAATTGCAAATGGAAAGTGACTGCAGCTGTCTAAAATATGATAGCCACTTGGACTGACATTAGATACAGAAAAAATCGGTGCCATGCCAATTACAGTAATTCTTATCAAATTAAGATTATCTCAGCATTAAGTTCATGCTAAGCTCTATTTTAGGCATTTTATCAAAACGAAATAATGTCATTTTCACACAAGCTATAGGGAAATTATGACTTTAGATCTAAAATGTCTCCCCAAAACCTGCTGACGGGCTGGTGACCAGAGAACGAGAGTGTTAAGAGCGTCAGTGGATTAGGGTCAGAATGAGTTCTGGGGAAGAGGCGGGCTGCGGTCTGTGGGCCGCGCCAGCCGCGCCTCCCTGCCTCTCCTCTTCCTGGCCTCCCGGAGATGAGCTGCTGTGCTCCACCGCACGCACGCCACCTGACCTTTCTGCCTCACCACAGACCCGCAAAAAGTGACTCAGCTCATCATGGATTGAAATCTTTGAAACTGTTTCGAAATAAAACTTTCATTTTAAGTTGTTTTCTTGAAGCGCTTTGTCACAGTGACGGAATGCTACAGAAAAATAAGCCAGTGGGGCTGGCAAGATACCTCAGGGACTCAGCGCCTACTTAGGCAAGCACAGGGACCAGGGTTTGCTTGGTGGCAGCACACGCTGCGCCAGCTCTGCCCCTGAGCACAAGGAGCTGGCACTGAGAGTGGGTGCAGTAGCATACAGCTGTATCCCAGGGAGAGGCTCAGACAGGAGGATCACTACCAGTCCGATGTGCATAGTGAGACCTTGCAGCAAATGAAGAAAAAGGAAAGGAAAGAAAGCCACATGATGGAAAGAGAAGTGAGCTTTCTACCTTTAGAAAATTAATACAGATTCTCAGTTTCAAGCACTAGTTATCTTGTATATGAGTCCATGCTTGCTCTAAGATATTTGCACTGCATAAGTGGGAAAGAAAACTTTTGAATGATGAGAACGCCTGGAGAATAGATTAGCTATTAGTGCCTGGGAGAAACACTGAGGGCCTGTGTTTCATTGTCTGCTGGTATGAGAGATCTATATATGAATTTAAAACCTAATAGGTTTTTACTTCCAATTTATTTCAGGAGATAGACTTAAATTGTTACAAGAGTATATATGGCTTCGTGACTAAGTGAGGTTACTAAGGCACCTTACAATGTAAGAAGAAAAGACATTGAACTGATATTTGAAGAAACACTAAAATATTGGTGTTAAGAAGATAGAAGTAACAGGCAAAGAAGCCTTACAAATAGGGTTTGGGGGTAAAACAGGAATATTTTAATATAGAAAAGGGTTTTGAAAACCATGATGGTCATGAAAAACATGATCAACTATAGATGAGTTTGTAAAAAGTAAGTGCTAGAAACTACTACTGGATTTAGCATCATGGAACCACTAGTATCTCAAAAAAGCCAGACCAGAGTTTGTTCAGTGAATTGGAGTTGAAGAAGCAGAACGTGGCTGTCAATGGGAGTGAAGCTAGGAGCACAGAGGACAGAGAGGGCAAGGAAGCTAATGCCTCAAACATATGCATGTGTTTACACACATGTGTGGACACAAGTCGGACATTAAATTATCATTGCGCATAGGTGGAGAAATATAGCAGGAAAAAATTAAGGAGACAAAGCAAAGAGTGGAAGTAACTAGTTGTAAGAGAGCATGTCCAGAAATTACAGGATAATTATAAGTCTTGCACTTGTCATCCAGAGTGTGGCTGAGAGGAATCTAGAAGCTGGGACTTCAAGTTAGGAATCCAGGGTTCTATGCTGCCTTTTCTTAAGCCACTATTTCTTTTTTGAAAATAAAAAATATCAAAAAAGTAAAACATTAGAAATGATGTAGAATTTCACTAAACAAAATTATGGGAATTCGACAATGGCTGTTATATTGTATATTATTGCCTTCAAATTAGTTGTTTAGATAAATATTATAAAAAATTGAAAAGAAGACAGAAAACTAATTAAGCATTAGCTGTACCTTTTAATAGGCCAGTAAAAATTGGCAGCACAGTTATCCAAGCTATCCAGTATATGTACATATGCATTTCTCTTTTCCTTCCTTCTTTCTTTTCTCTTTTCCCTCACCCCAGTTTTTCCTTCTAGCAATTTCTTTCCCTTTCACAGTGTCTATTTTACCTCTTGGATCCTAATTACTCTTTCAGGCTCTTACAATAGGGAGACAATATGATGTTTACACATGTAGGTCTGATTTATTTCTCTTATCTTTTTCATAGCTGAGTAGTACTCCATTGTATAAAAATATCACTTCCTTTTTATCCATTTCTCAGTTGATAGGCATTTGAGTTGTTTCTAAGACTAATCAATGACAAATTGTACTACTGCAAAACATATAGGACTGTGATTGTTGTTTTTAAATGGCTGTGTCAGATGACATAAACGCTGAAAGCTACAGATCCTTCTCAGTCTGTTTACCATCGGGTCCCATTTTCAGCATGAATCTTAGATATTTTCTGGAGACCTAGAGCAAGATTAGGGGGACTGAACAGATTGACAAAGAGAATATGTATAACATCAATTATTTAGAATCCATATGCAAGGGCCAATCAAATAGTTCAGCAAATTAAAGGGCCCTCAAACAGGTGCAGGGGTCAAGGATTTGATCCCTGGGCCTGCTGTGCCAGCCCCTCAATGGCAATTGAGACAAGGTGTGGTGACACCTGTAATCCCAGCACTTGGGAGGCTGTAAACAGGAGAATCACTACGAGTCGATCTAGTAGTGAGACCCTGAACACCCTATGGACCCTTCCCTAAAATACAGAAAAAGATGAAAATAAAGAAATAGAATCCCTATTCATTGGACCTCAGCTCAATTTGTCATAAATAAACTGCTTTCATAAAATGAAAGTACTGAGTTTGTTAATTTTGATTTTGTGCAATCTTTAATTCATAAAATACATAAAAATATGATCTGATGTGCAGGACTAAGTTAAGCTCCAAAGACTGAAATGTAACTATTAAAAATGAACACTTGAACTATATGAATATGAAAAGAGATTCCTTAATAGCTCCAAAATATATAAAACAATTAAAGATATTCATTTATTATACTGAGATTGAACCCAGGACCTTATCACTAAGTTGTATACACAGCCTATTTTGATTTTGTAAACAGGGTCTCAACAAATTTCCAAATTGTCCAAGCTGAACTTAAACTTGTGATCTTCCTACCACGGACCCTCAGAATTCTGCGATTACAGGCATGAGCACCACACCAACTTCATTCATTTCCTTATCCATTCAATTTTTGTATTAAATTCTTTTCCATTATACAGATATATACTAAGTACTTAATATTGACGAGTATTGATTTGGACAGTAGGCTCACAGTGAAGGAAAAAAAAAAGGTGAGAAAGAGATCCTATCCAGGGAGGATTCATTCCTCATGGAGTTGCATTCTAGGAGAATAAAGATAATAAATAAATATGCACATATAAATATACCAAATAACATAACTGATGGTCACTATTTAGCCACACAGATAATTTTTGAAAGTTTGATTTATATTTAGTTCAAATATGAATTAATTGTTTCAAGTTGATAGATATGCCCACTCACAATCTTGAACTGTTAAGAACCATGGATGGTGATACATAATACTCAAATAAAATTAAGTCTTTCTATAGATCAGCCATGTAAAGCTTTGATTAGAATACAATGAACAGCCAATAAAAACTTCCTGGTCAAAACCAATGCCTGTCAAACTTAATCAGAAAGAATAAGGAGGGATTAGACATATGAAGAGGGAACAGTTCCTTAGCCTAATGCAGTTGTATGTTGTAAGACAAAAGACACGATTGGACAGCAACTTTATGATCCTGAAGGTTAGAAAGCAAGTCCATAAGGGGTGGAAGAATGTAATATCTCCGTTGGAGAAGCCAAATAGCAGGAGAAGATCAAGAGTTAGATGAAAGCAGCAGGGTAGTGATCCTTTTTGCGCTTTCTATTCAAGTTCATCTTCTGGAAATGTTCTATAATAGGGCTTGGAATGAGGTAATTAGATTTGGGATCTACTCTCCGTGAGATAGTAATAGTGATTAGCATTTTTAGAAATGTGTACTATCTATGCACCATTTTAATGGATTCTCATGTATTCCTTTATTTAAAATTTGTAACAACATCATAAGCTAAGTAGAATTTGTATACTCTATTTTATAAAATAAGGAACCAGACTACAAGGAAATAAGTCATACTCCCCATTGAGTTTCTAATGCCAGCAACAATGCCTAACAAAACAGTTTCATAATGGTTATTTTTGAATGCATGGATAATGACGCATGAGTCAGGTTGTATCCCTGCTTTGCTGATAGCAGTTGTATGAACATGAACAGCTCATGGTCTTGTTGTTCATTTGGTGAAATGATAGCAGAATAATCATTCTCAAACTCCAAGTTATGAAAGTCTGCAGATGTTCTTCCTAAAAAATTCTATTGTTTTGATCCAGAGTAAAGCCATGAATTTGCATTTTAATAGGCAAGTATTTCAAGTGTTTTATTTAAAATGACTCCTGAATAATTTTTGGGGAAAAGGAAAGCTGATGTTGGCAGTCATGAGCACTAGATATAAGAGTCACAGATAATGGCAAAAATCCAGTGGGTTGAAAGGAAGAGCAAGGGAAGTTGGGTCTCAACGACAATGCAAAAAATGATTGCTTCAGGCTGAGTCTGTTTACCTGTTCTCCTTATCCTTATAGAAGAGCATCTTGCTAGTGTAATCATTGATAGTGTGGGCTCCTTAGATCTTTTTTGCATTTTTAGGTTATATAGCAATAACCCCAACTTGTAACCACTACGTTTCAGGAGGTCATGCCCCAATACACACATATAGGTTGTAATATTGAAAACTTAAATTCTTATGGAGTTGAGCTCTCTTTAACTGAAAACTAGAGCTACAGTGAAAATCACAGAACTTTATACAATTACCTACCTGTAGCAAGTTCTGTTCTTATAATCCAGAACAAGACACGTGGTCTGTTTCCCCAAGAATGTTCTTTGGTGAGATAGTGCAGCTTGCCTAGGGAGTGCAAGGGACCTAATTTTCTTTATTCAAAATTTAAATATATAGGTGCCACAACACAGCACACACACACACACACACACACACGCACGCACACACACACACACTTCAGCTCATCTATTAAATCAAACAGGAAATGGAAACGACTGTTAGGACTGATATATAACCAACATACAAAACCATCATCCTTTTATTTTTATTTTTTGAGGCTCCAGCAGGCTTAGGCACCTTTTGCTTAGCTTCCAGGGAAATACAAATAAGTGTACAGCAGATTAAAATCAGGTTCTGAGAAATGTACATTATAAAAAAGTCAGATAACTGTGCATGAAAGTTGAAAACAAATTGAAAAATATTTTAGCATAAAATTGGCAAATACAGATTTCGAGAAATATGAGAAATTTGTCTTTTTTTGAATCCTTGATCTTTTACAAGAATAATGATGCCCGGTATTACTACCGAAGGATACGTACTTCTCCTTTCCTCTCCATTAATTTCTCTTTAGGTGCTATCAGCATCTTTCAGTTACATATTAGAAGGGTAAGAGTGAGATGTTGTTAAGAATCGCTGATGAGAAGATTTGTGGTATAACATTGGGCAAGATATCGTATTCCCACTGCTATTGCAAAACTGTTGCCTAATCTTTGCAAAATGCAGGGGACAAGTATTTGTTATTCACGTCATACTTTCAGTGAATTAATTCTGACTTCCCTGGTTTATCAGATCAGTGAATTAGCTTGTGCATTCAGTGAGACAGTTAAATAAGTCTCCGAAGTACATTCTCAGTCGAGATGGGTGGAGGGGGGAAAGGAAACCTACAAGCTGCATTTATATTCTCAGCTTTTACTTAAATTTAGTCACCTCAAAATATTTTGTGACAGGCCTTAACTGATTTATAATTTTTGGTATAAACTATTCTGATGTACATGGTTTCCAGAAAAGAAAATGTTGTGTAATTAACGTGGAGTAGGAGAAGACAAACAAGGACGGTAAATACCTTTTTTCACTAAGATTTAAAGGACAGAGAATCACACAGACAAGAGAAAAGCCTAGTACTACAATTTCAGCCACGAAAAAATTTCAACCAAGGAGAAGAAAAACATCAGTGACCCTGTTATCCCCTTTCAGGTCCTCTAAGTGATTTCAGTGGGCAGCATAGCAACAGTTTCCTTACCGCCATGCACAAACACTGTTACTTCTTGCTTGAAATGTTTGCTGGGAAGCAAATATTCTCAAGTAAGTAGGTGGTACGTTTCGCGTCAGCCCTGCAGTTTGGCAGTTCTAGGTGGCTGGCTGGGGGTGATTAATGGGACAGCCAAGATCCCAACCTCAGGCGACTTCCGTGGGAAGCAGGGATTTAGCAAGGCGTAAAGGCAGAAGATGGCTGGGCACTGAGCCTGTTTCTCCACCACCGCCTTCTTTGCTAGTGCAGTAGTTCCAGCTGCCAGAGGCTTTCTGGTTGCCATGACAACTCTAGGGCTCTAGTAGGAACTTACGGCAGAGCCTCTGAAGTTAGGTACCAAACTGGAATCCAACAAACGCCAAGGCAACCAGGGAGGGCAAAGAGAGCAAGGATCCTCCATGTAGCATCTCCACAGTGCCTTAAGAGCCCTTCCAAGACCAGATTTTTGTTTTTAGGTTTGAAAAATGAGACCGGTTCTTGTCTGACATTCTTTATTAGTGTCATGTTTTGATTCTTGGTGGGAAAAGCACGCTGCAAATCCTGTGGCTGGAAAGGCGGGGACGGGGTAGGGGCAGAGATGTGGGTGCCCAGAGAACGCGGGCGCACTCATTCCTTCGTTCATTCCCTCAAAACATATTCAAGGCCTCCCGAGCTCCTTTGTGTTGGGCAGTATGCCAGGTACTAGGTCTGTAAAGAGAAATGAGATCTCGCCCTGTCTTCAAAGTTAACAGACCACAATTCAGATTATGAGAGCCCTCCGAGCCTGGGGAAAGCCAGCTGGGCTCTGCGAGCTTCCCGGGTCTCCCCGGAGAGGCAGCTGGGACGCCAAGAGCCTGGAAACCGGGAGGCAAGGCGAGCGGGCGGAGGGAGGCGGCCTTCGCTTTCCCCGGAGAACCTGTCAGGCCATTCAAGCGTTTCTCTGCTGCAGGGAGGGAGAAGTGGTTTATTTTTCTTTTAGAAAAAACGGGAGCCCTTTTCCCTACTGGGCTCGAATTCTAGTAGGGGAAGCCCCGCCTCTTTGGACCACTGATTGGCCCAGCTGTTTTCGGGATAATTTATGCCCTCATCCTCTCGGCCTGATTGGCTATCCCTCTGCTCCTGGGAGTCGCATCCTACCTGGTGAGGAGGTGTGCAGCCTTCCACTCTCGCCCGGCTCCTACTCTGCTGTTGCTCAGGTGGGAGGGCAAGTATTGGTTTGGAGACGGAGCCAGTGCAGCGCCAACAGCCAAAGAGATCCAGATGGGCTCTTGGGAAGCTTTTCTCTTCTCCCCCTTTCTTCTGTGGAGTCAAAGTAGAGGGGTGAGGTTGATGTTGTTGTTACTCATCCTACATTTAGGAAACTGGTAAGTAAATGCAAGAGCTTAAAACTATTCTTTGTTTACCTACTTCCCCCCTCCTTTCTTCAGAAATAATAATAATAACAATAACAATAATAGTAATGATAGATCATCCCAAGTATTTTGCATTCCCAAGGAACCTGTGCACTATTTGCCATCATTTTATTTTCTGATTAAATCTCTTCAGTCTCAGCATGAAATTAGTTTATTTCTGAAGCATAGAGGTTCCTTCCATTGCATTAGGACTTCACAGTGCAAAGTTGTGAAGGTTCCGTATTGGGAGGGGTTGAAGGAGACCAGAAATGACAGGCTCTAAATTTCCTGAAAGAATTCTCTGATGAACTTTCTAGATGATTCTGCATTTCAAAGACAAAGTTATTTCACATACTTCTTAATACACAGCATGCCTGGTTTGCATAATGCTTTCTTTATATGAATCTTATCTTTCTCTTTTTCCTTGGTAACTTGCTGGAATAAACTAGTGTTTTACAAGAGAGGTTATGAATTTGTCCAAAATCTTTTTCTGGGTTAAAAACGTGCAATATTTAAGTCAGAGATTCTTTTTTTTGTATTTTGTCTGAACAAGCTTTGACTGTTTTATTTTCATAGGCTGTCCACTAGTAATTTTTTTAAAAACATGTATGGTGATGTGAATGTGCTGGCCGTATGTGTATGACACGACCAATCACAGCCTCTGTTATAACAGGATCGAGGCTAGGCTGTAATGTCTTTCAGTAAAACTTTGGAAGCCTTCTGTTAGAAAAATGAAATGGACCATGTGAATGAATAAAGAAAACTTGAAATATGTTGGGGAAGAGACACTACCCAAGAAAATATAACTTATTTTATATAGGCACAAATTTACAATTACATTATTGAATTACAATCCTGCTTATAAGTTGAGAAAAGTACAGTCACTGTGCTGTTGGAAGACTACATTTTGTGATGGCGTTATCTTAGCATTCATTATAATTTCAGTGTATATCCAGAGTAATTTTGGTATTGTTAGCATCTGGAACAAGTATAGTGAATTAAATCCTATTTGTCTTACTAGAAACATTCTGACATCACTCTTTTTCAAGTATGGCAGTTTGTTTACCCTTCTCCCTTCGCAGTACAAACATACAGTCTCATGTGTCAAGTATCATTAACTCCTTTGGACACAGTCGCTTCATCTCCCAAATGATTTTTTCTGGTTTTCACATTCAATATATTTAAGGTTTGATCTCAAACATAAAATGACTCAAGGGTTGTTTCATTAGCTTTTCTTTGTATTTGTGGAGAGAAAAATTGTCCATGTGAATGTCATGTATATTTTAATCATATACACCTGTGAGACAGGGAAGGTGCTGTAATAATTTTGTTGACAATTCATTTTATCATAATAATATAGATATTCTGGGTTATCCTAGGCAATGAGTAGATACACATCAAATAAATTTCTAGGTTGCTGCTCCAAATATTTTTCTTCCTCATTATGAAAGTCTAGCTTGACTTTAAACTAGCTAAAGTGATGCTGAATTTGCCCTTTTAATATTTCATTGGTGATAATTGATCTCAACACGTATAAATGATGTGCAATCATATTTTCCCTTTCTTTTTGTCCTCCTTTTAGAGGGACATTTTATTTATTTATTTATTTGTTTGTCTGTTTGTTTGTGTATTTAGGCAGAATTGGGAACTGAACTCAGGACCTTGCACTTGCCAGACAGGCACTTATTTCTTTAAGCTATATCCCCAGCCTTAGACAGACATTTTAAACTAACCATAAATAGCCCTGTTTGTAACAGTATGGGTGTTATGCTGGATTTTGAAATAACTCTTTAAACTCACTATATTGTGATTTACTAAATTGGTAACTATTATGTCACATACATAGTCAGAGGTAAAACTTGTACCTACATTAGTTTCCATCAAGAGCAGAGAGAAGAGACAGAATTCACGACTCCAGCTTTCAGTTATAGAAAGAGAATCAGTTTTCAGCAGGAATCAGTATACTATGTTTCATTCTCTAGGAGGCTCTATGGTAGGTTGGCAAGTTGGTTTGTGTTTCTTTAGCTTGCTTTGACAATTTTATAAGGTTGGAAAGTATCTAAGTATATAATCAGGTCTTCAAAAACAATTGGAAATTTACCTTCAGATTTTAGTTGTTATAAAAAATACCTTGAATAAACTTTGTCTGTGGTATTGTATTTTGAAAATAATTTAAAATTAATTTGCTTGTAGTTTTAAAATTTCAAAGAATCAGCAATCATATAAAAAGATTTAGTTTATCAAATTAAAATATTAAAAAAACGCACATATGCTTATTTTTTATTTTTAACTAACCTTATAAATACATTTGTGTGTCAGGGTAAAGAATGAGTGATTTCCATTCAGGTATTTAGATTTCCAGTTTAGTTTCTAAGAAGATGCCGTGCACATGTGAGAAAAGGTTTAGTGTTATGATGCTCGTGCTAATTACATATTTGAAAGACTCAGAAATTTTGAAAAAGTAAAGCTAACAAATCTCTCCTTTGTTTACAATTATCCACACAAGAAATACCTCTCATCAATTTTAAATCCATTTGTACTACAAAGCATAGATTTGACTAAGCAAGAACAGGAATATTTGTCATTTTATTTGAACATTAAATACATGGTTCTAATATTTTATGTTTATATAAAATTGATTAAAATTAGTAGGTGGGGGCCAGAAAAAGGGGAAACAAAGATTAAGTGGCTGAAAAATGTCTTGTGAGATGCTCACAAATTAATGATCACCATGACAAATGCCTTCCAGGAGGCATGGAGGGAGAAATGAGCACAGGTGCACGGTGCACACCTAAGCAGAACCGTGCACACCTGGACAGGAGCACGAGAGTCCTGGGCTGCACAGTCCATTTTAAGTTTCAGTTTCAGCTCTCCCATCTCTTATTGAAATGATTTCAGGCATATCTTTGAGGTAGAGTCCTTATTTATCATCTGCACTTCTGGATTGTTTCAGGACCAAGAAAGAAAATTTGTGCAATGAACCTAGCACTTAACATTTTTTTCTGTAAGGAAAGACATAAAAGCATATATTCTGTGAAATCATAGTAAGTCATGGAATTGTTTACCCTTGTTAAAGTTAGTCATTTTAAATACAGTTGGATATATATCATTAACATTTGGATGACATTAAACATATTTTCAGTTTTGGAAAGACTATTCATTTATTTAACAAATTTTTATTGAATGTCATGAGTTGAATGCAATGCAATGTGCTAAGTTTGAGGGGCTGAATAAATTAGACACAAGTCGTACCTACAGGGAACCAATTTAGATAGATCTAGGGTACTGATGAAAAGAAAACATCTTTTACTTAAAAGAAGCAAGTACATCATCAGAACTCCAAAGATAAACAGAGTTTTAAGCTTCTGAGGATAGAAGATGCTTGTTATTACTTGTGATTTGACTGCCCAAAACCTCACAGATGGGGCTTTTCAGAGGTGACTGAATCTAAATTGTGTAATGCGGGGCCGGGCATGGTGGTGCATGCCTATAATACCAGCACTCGGGAGGCTGAGGCAGGAAGATTGTTGTGAATTTGAGACCAGCCTGAGCTACAAAGTGAGCTTAAGGCCAGCCTGAACCGCATAGTGAGACCCTGTCGCAAAAAGACAAAAAAATAAAATGTGTAATGCTGGGATTAAGGGTGCATGACCACTAAATTAATCCACTTACAGCTTTGGCAAAGGTCTGGATGTGGATCCAGGGAAGGCTCACCTGGGTGTGAAGGCTGCCTGCCCTGAAGGTATGCATCTTGGATAGACTGTGAGGGACACAAGGAAGGCAGCTGCCTTGGCCTGCTGCTTGCTACTTTTGCTGTTCTCTGTCTTCCAGCTTTCATGAACTGTCTTTATCTCCCCCACAATGCCTTCCCCCACATCACGCTGTCTTGGAGCCAATTGATTGTGGACTGAAACCTCTCAACTGTCAGCCACAATGAACCTTTACTCCTTTAACTTTAGGTGTTGACTCTTCTGCCTCAGCCAGGAGAGAAGTAAGATGATGCTGATACAGCAACTCAGAATCAAAAGGAGAAGCAAAGAGATTTCTCATTAGCAATACTAGAAGACTATAGTGAAAATACTATCAAAATGCTGATAACAAATATGCAGCCTAGAAAGTCACACTCAACAAAATGCCATGCAAGCATAAGCTAGAATAAGCCTAGATGTTGATTCACCTCATTTTACAAATAGAAAAACCGGGGCAAGAGGCTTCAGAAACTTATTAACTGCTTTCTTGTGGATAAGTGGTGGATCCAACTCTTAAATTCATGATTTTCTCTCTAAATCCTGCATTTTAAAATGATGAAACACTCTTTAAAATTCAAGTGGTATCTCAGTTGAGGTGCTTAATTTGTTTCAGGATTCTGGGGCAGAAGGCTGTGTTTGTGTTCATGCAGAGAGGAGGTCTGATGGTGGTTACATTTTGTACCATGTGCAGAGCTCTCAAACAGAAGCAAAATTTTGCCCAAATGCTTCCGTTTGTCAAAGCACTTGTCCATAAACAGAAGCACTGGTAGATCAAGGTATTACTGCAGATGAGAAGCAAATAACTGTTAATGAAAATAATACAAAAAGGGAAGAGAAGGAAGGAGGAAATAATGTTGAGGAAAGGAGAAAGAAAGGAAACAGTGAGGGAGAGAGGGATGTAGGAATGGAGACAAAAGAGAGAAAGGAAATGAAGGAAAAGGAAGGGTAGGTACTATGGTTTAGATCTAGACATTCCCCCACCCAATTCTCTTGTGCTCAGGGATCTTTGGGGCAGTGCAATCACGAATGTGTGATACTTATCAGTGGGTTAGTCATGAGATTACACTTCCTAGCAGTGTTGGGAGATGAAGGCCAAGTGGAGGAGGTGGGTGACGGGGAGCACCACCCGGAAGGGTCTACGCAATGCCAAGCCCCCTATTTCCATCTCTCTCTGCTCTCTATCTGTCATGTCATGAGCTCTTTCTCTTCTGTCGTGCTACCCTGCCTTGGAGCGAGCCGACTGCAGACTGAAATCTACAAACTGAGCTAAAATAAGCCTTTCCTCCTTAGAGTTGTGTCTAAGCAACAAGAAAGTAAGACAGAAGGGAGCGGAGGGGAGGGGAGGAAAGGCAATATAATATTTGCTTCATTGATGGAAGCAGAGTAAATACAAAAAGTCTTCTCTAGCTAACACATAGTGTTTGGAATACAAAAATGTGTGTTGCAATAATAATTTTAGGGGAGATTCTAACACCTTGAAATACTTAACTTGAAAAGAAAATGAAAAGATAGCAAATCGAAAGAAGGAATTTTTACCATAGATAAGTTCTGTAGTAGAGTGACCATTTTTAAATATGTTATGTAAAATCTTAATGAAATTAATTATGTAAAGACGTATCAGAGACAACATCATCAAGTAGTGACAGTTTAAAGTAGGTTATCCTCCAGGAAAAGTCTTCTAACAAGATCATAGATGGTTAATGTCTAGAATCCTCAAGCAGAGTTTGATCAGTATGTTCTCATACTCATCAGAAGATGAATGGGATTTATTTTTTTTTCTATTTTTAAGCCTATCAGAATCTAAATCTCAGTACTAAAATAGTTGGGCCAGTGGAAGTTCCAGTTTTCAGGAAACAGTCTTAGATATTCACTAGATATTCATTCACTCAGTTAGAATTTATTGCTCTTCATTCAGAAACTTAACTTATTCAGTGTCCACTGTGTGTTACCTGAAGTCCTGGGAACTGGAGGTAAAGTGGTAATGAAGATGAAGTCCTAGCCTTTGTGTAGTAAGAACAAGCCTGATGCCTAATAGGCATGCTACATGAACGTGCAGAGAGCCCAGGCTTTGCTCCAACGGAGCCAGTACTGGCAGTGTGTGTTCTCCTGGTTTATCAACAGAAAGATGATGATGGGCTTTAACTGCTGTACAGCTACAACTGAACTGTAGATGAAGTCCAGAGGAAATACTAAGGAGGCTGCTCTCAGTAGGTGCTCCAGTGTGAATCTGATGATTGTATACATTTAGTTGTCCTAGGCTGTTTAAGTCAGTCCGGGAAGGACATAGAAAGACACAAAAACCTGACAGTGACCACAGATTTGTTTCATAGTTTAGTCGGCTTTCATTGTATTTATTTATTTGTGCTATCATTTCAAATACATAATTTGTCCTTCCCAGAAGTTGTACCTGCACATGACACACCCTAATTCCTTTCTCACTCCTTTTATTTTCCCTTTCTCCTCTCTCTCCAGCTCTTGATCCCCATCCCATCTGAGAAATAAGTAGCTCTCTGCTGCCTACTGTCTTTTATTTTGCACCTTATTTATACTTTGCGTTTCTCATGTAAGAAAAGTCATGTAATATTTAAGCTTAATGTATCTGATTCATTGTTCCTTACATGACGGTCTCAAGGTATACCCATTTTCCTATAGAAAACTCATTTATGTGTATGGAAGAGTAGTGTTGCATTGGAAAAATTCCATCTTTTCTATTCCCAGTCATATCTTTGCTCTGGTCATCTAACAAGGAGCTTGAAAATAATCACATGCAATTAAAGGATATGCAGTTTAGGTTACTATTGAAATCAATCCTTTTCTTTCAAGAAAATCTTCTGAAATTTAGTATGGTTTCTTATTTTTGGACAGATGGAATAATAAAATGATAGAGACTATGCTAACAATAGAGACATGGTAGGAAACACAGATCCTGTTTTCCAAATGATAGCCAGATTGGGTAGGTCAGAAAATTTGTGATTTATATATAGGGAGCTTAATATAAATATTTCAGCATGGTCTAATTAGAATGTGATTTCATTCACTAGATAGCTATGAAGGGGCCTTGCTGCTGTGCTAATTTCAGGGCAGAGTTTTAAGATAATCACTTGCAACTGTCCCGACTGTGTATTGCTTTAGAAGAGGGACAGATTCATCCCTCAGTCTTCTTAGGAATGAAACATTATCGGGGTCATTCTCCAATGTATCATGGAGTGTCTCATGTATGAAGTATTTTTTTCACTCAACAGCCGTGTAAACTAGCACAAAGTAGCCATGAATGTAAGTGCTACTCACACATCTATATTTTCATTGAATTAATTCATTGTTCAAACTCATCTATTTCTGTGATTTCTTTAATAACAATCCTTAAAAAACCCCTCAAATTGTCATAGCTAGGGTACATTAGAAAGAATAGTTATAATTTCTACAATAATTATTTGTATTATCTCCCTTTTGAAATGAATAATTCAAGATGATCTTATGTTAATGAAAATAGTTCACTCTTGTGTTAAGATTCCCAAGATGGAAAAAAGAACACAGTTTTGCACTCAGTGATGCTAATTCCCATTCCTCCACTTTTAAGGGCTTTCAGTATATTTCATAATTTAATAAGCCTCAATATGATGCCTTGACTTTGCAAAATGGTTAGCAGAACTGCAGCACTTATCTGACAAATAATGCTATCAAAGATACAGCAAATGTGAGTATCAGGAAGGGCTGCATCATTTGTAAATATAATTTATGTCCTATCAGGCTTGAGGAATATAAGGTAGAACAATAGAGAATGTAGTGCTCATTTTACTTACCGTGTATTTGGTGATCTTTCAAAAAATCATGCTGCAATAAAAACTAGTTTTTTCTTTTCTTTCAATTAACAAACACTCACATGAAAGTAGTTCCAAAAGACCATGTTTTGTTTTGTCTTCTTTGGCAGAACCAGGTATTTAACTCAGGCCCTTGTGCTTGCCTGGCAAGAGCTTATGCTACTGAGCCATCTCTCAGCCCCAAGACCATGTATAGTCTCTGAATATTCTCCTCATCTGTTAGGACTGATTATACCATGCACATTTAATAGTTCTGTAAATTCTGTTTTATTTTATTTATTTATTTGTTTCTTTATTTTGTATATAGGGAAGGGTCTACAAGGTGTGCAGGGTCTCATGACTAGATCAGATTTTTAGTGATCCTCCTGTTTACAGCCTCCCAAGAACTGGCATTACAAGCATGCAGCATCACAGGCTCAACTGCTGTCTCAGCATATCCCGGGGACGGGGCCAGCACTGCCGGCCCAGGAATTGAACCCCTGGCCCCTGCACCTGTTTGCAGGCATTTTAATCTGCTGAGATATTTGGCTGGCCCTTTGTAAATTCTGTTCTAAATAACACAGTTGAATTTTTCCAAAAAAAATTGAAACAAAAATAAATCCAAATCTTAGAAAACTATTACTTTATTAGAGTTTGTTGTTTAAATCTATAACCAGATAAATTAAGAAAAAAAAATATATATATACATATATTTTTTTGCAGAACGGGGAATTGAACTCAGGTCCTTGTGCTTGCCAGGGAAGTGCTTATTCCACTGAGCCATCTCCCTGGCCCAAGAAAAATATTTTATAATTTTCTTTTTTATACTTTCTAATTATATGCCTCTCTATTAATTTTTAAAAATCTATTGTAGCATAGTTCTGTTCCTTTCTTATTAGTTAATAAAGTTTTACATTCTTGATTGTAATCTTGAAGACTTATTCCAAGCCTATGTATCTTTCCACATCAATATTCTTAATTTTGGTGTAGCACTCTATATTAAGGAAGACTTTAAATTATGGAATTATGATGTAATAGGTAGTCTGTCTTTGGAGTGAGTCTTCTATTTTGTGTGCCCAAATCTTATACAGTGTGCATGTCTTTTATTTCAACCTTTTAAAAATATTTCCCATGTGTTTACAGTAGGTACATTTCATATCCTGCAATGATGATAAAGATGTCATTTATCCATACTGTCACCATTATTGGAATGATGGATCTTTTAATAAGTGGCTAATATTACAGCTAACACTTGCCACTAACATTTTAAATTGATTTTACATTTTTACCAAAACTTTTAACATAATCTAATTTTTGTTAGTGTCCATAAATTCTTTTAATTGTTTTAATTACTTTTCATTGTCCTTACTTTGGTCACATATGGCCTATGTTCACTTCCTCACTCTAATGGCCAAAATGTATTCTCATAATCTTCTTGAACAATTTTGTATGTTGGCTACTGTATTGTGATCTTTGCTGTATTTGAAGTTTTCCTTGCAAGTAAGAATTTAATATTGATTTCTTGTGACTTAATGAAAATTTAAAATCAATTTATTGTATAATCTTTTCATTTGTGAAAGAATTTATCACTTTTATCATTGTCTTAGTTACTTTTTCCTCTTCACTGGGACAAATACCCAACACTTAAAATGATGGGAGGAAGGGTTTATTTAGCTCACAGTTGCTGGAAGGTTCAGTCCACATTCTGGGGCTCCACGGTCACGGAGATAGGAGCTCCTCCGAAGTGGTGCGGCTGCGAAGATCAAGCTCTTGTAAAGACTACGCTTCTCCACGGAAGCTGGGCAGGGAGGCAGGAAGCCAGGCAGGGTCACAGGAAGCCTTTCTCAAGTCCTGGGCTGTGCCCACCTCCAGGGCTGGGCCCCTACACTGAGCACTGTCAGGGCTGATTTGGCCAAGTTGACACAATGTATGAATTAACACAAATCATACCCAAAATTTCTTTGCAATTAGAATCTGTATTTCTATGGTTTTTCCTATTCTAGGTGATTTCTTTGTGCATTGAAACAATTGGCCACAGTAACTTTGTTATTTTACTTGTTATTATTTTTCATTTTTCATGTTTGTATTTGGTACAGGGTCTCACTACACAGCTCAGACTCAGCAGTCCCCGTGTTCTCTGCCTCCCCAGCGCTGGGATAACAGGCATGCCACATCACACCTGGACTAGGTCGGTGAACCAGCAAGCCCAGGGGCACGGCCAGCACACGTGTGGGCCTGGGTATTGAACCCTGTTCCCTGAGATTGCCAAACCAGTTATTTTTATATCGAAAGGACAAATTCCATCCAACAATTCTTTTTCACAAACTTCTTATATTGTTATGCAGATTGTTAGCTAAAATATTTTAATCAGTTAGCTATAAAATTTAAGATCCTGATTAAAGCTGATTTAATTTTCAATTGAAGAATGAGGTGTTAACAATTACTTTTCATGTTAAAATATTTACTCTGTCTTTATATTTTTCTATCCTTACTCTCTTGAATTCATTCTTTTGGTTTTGTTCACACTGGACATACTTTCCTGTTACATTTTTCATTGTTGTATTGTAGGGTGTGTTGCAACTATGAAAGAAAGCAGATTTTTCTTTCCCTCTTATTTTATTTATGTTGAGTTAGTAATAATAAATTATAGCAGGAAACTACTACAATTTGAAATTAATATATTAAAGTCCTCCCTAAGCCATGCTTAGGGAGGATTCTAAACAAGGTCCCTTTAGCTCAAATTTTGAAATCATGTGTCTCCATGTGTATCAAAGATACACCCCATTTTTCATCAAGCTAGTAAAATAATTACATAACCAATGGAAATTTAACTTAAAACCTCTTTAAAGCCACTTAAATTTATTTATTTTTCTCTTTTCTTTCTTTCTTCTTTCTTTCTTTCTTTTTTCTTGGCAGAACCAGGGATCGAACTCAGCCCCTTCCACTTGACAGGGAAGTGCTTATTCAACTGAGCCATTTCCCTGGCCCCTTTTTTCATGGAACTGAGGATTGAACTCAGGCCCTTGCACTTACCAGGGAAGCACTTATTCTACTGAGCCATCTCCCCAGCTCCTTCTCTCAAATTTAAATTGGCATTGTTTTACTTACATCATTTCTCATGAGCAATAATATTCAGAATGTCAACTCTAGAAAGGAGTTTTGCATTAGCAGCAAGCACATAAAGGTATAACATGAAATATGAGCAACTATAGGGTAAGGTTTGAAATTTATTTTTTGTGAAGTATAAATTGAAAATTTATGATTTCAGGCAACAAGATATATTTCTTTAAAATGTAAACACAGAACACAATACTGAAGTTGAAATTAATGATATTATGTAATAGGATTAAATTAATTTAATAGGATTAAATTAAAAGATTGTAATTTTTATTTTTAAATTTTTTTTAAATTTAGTATAGGGTCTCACTATACAGATTGGACTCATAGTATTTATCCTGTTTTCAGCCTCCCAAGTGCTGGGATTATAAACACATGCCTCCACGCCCAGTCTTAATCACTGTCTCACTGCAATCTGGGAGTGAGGCTGTCACAGCAGGCCAGGGATCAAACCTTAGTCCCTGCGGCTGCCTCAGTAGACTCTTTAATCTCCTGAGCTATCTGACCAATATTTTATTTTATTTTATTGAGAAACAAATAGCAATGAGACAATTTCAAAACTGATTAATAGGACAGTTTCAATACTTAATATATTGTACACTGTTATCTTCCTAGTGGTTATCTATAGGATATCCTGCCCAAACACTATTAGGACAAATCTTTCTTCTCACTGAGTTAATTAAAAGTAGCTGTATATCTATCCTAACTATTCTGCATATGCAGATACAAAATGGTCCTTCCTTTGTATCCCCACTTTTTGTTTAATCCTGTCAGAAATGACCTCATCAGATACAAAAAGTTACATTTCTTGTTTTATAGGTCTTGCTTTATCTTGGTCTTAACCATCCACCAGAGAAATATAAAAATGATGTATATAAAGTAAAGCTATGTTAATATGCTGAGCTGTGAAGGGCTCAATTCAACATCTTCTGTGGATAAACCACTACTACTGCGGACTGCTGGACTGTGTTGGATTGTTTGCTGAATTCACGCACCTATAGCATTTAGATGCAAATTGAAATTTAGAAAGAATGTATTACAGTAAAGGCACATTGCCAGCCATTTACATCCACAAACACACTTATGTCATCATTCTTGTTACTTTCTGAAGCAATTATGGAAATCTTTTTCTAGAATGCTTTTAGTTCTATTATCATGGTTGTCTGGATATCCTCAATCCATACAAAATGTTTCTCTTCTATGGTCATTTTCCCTTTGGAGAATACCTGAAGTTCAGAAAGTACCAGATCTAGTGAATAATACAGGTGAGGGCACTTGGTACTTTTTTTTATTTTTATGAGTTGCCTTTCGGTTGAATGACACTCATAAGCCCTATCTAAGACCATTGAGGAAAAAAGACTTTCAGAACTGTTTCAGAAAGTGAAAGGAATGCTGGGATAGCTATTTCTGAAGCAAAGGGGTGAATTTGAGGAGAATTAAACACAATGTCTCTTGTATTTCAATTTTAAAAATTTAAACTGTTACATTTCTCGATCACTCAAAATATTTTCAAGTTTTTGTTTTGCTTTACTTTCATATATAAGTAGTATCATGACTTTCAGTTACTCTTGAAAGGTAATTCTTATAGACTTTCATACTATAGTACTTTTCACACAGAAATTTAAATATAAGTATATATATATATATATATATATATATATATATATATATATTTCCTGAATTTGTTACTTAACTACTATGCTTATAGAAATGTGTATGATGTGTATGAACAAATAAATAAATAAATAAATACCTAACATACTACTTAAGCTGTCCCAAGCAAGAGCTCACACATGGAGTTACATTTACAGTTCAAGAGACTGAACCAAAAACTATTCCCCCCAAAGAGAAAGGTGACAGACTTAAGCTTCATCAAACTCTTAATATAATTATAAACAAATTATCTTTAACAATCAGCTTAACATTGGTAGACTGTATTATTTTTTTCCTTGTGAGAACTCTTACATTAGACACTTTCATGTTCCAAATAATTATTGAACTTAAAATATCAGTCATCCTGAACCTCATGTTGAGCAAATGACATCAAACGATTTCCTAAGATATCCATGTAATGAAACTAAAAATTCATTTTCTCTTGCCATCTAAAGTTTTCCCAGTATCATATTTTTAAATTAAAAAAAAAATTAGGCTGGGCGTGGTGGCGCATGTCTGTAATCCCAGCACTCGGGAGGCTGAGGCAGGAGGATTGTTGTGAGTTTGAGATCAGCCTGAGCTACAAAGTGAGCTTAAGGCCAGCCTGAACTGCATAATGAGACCCTGTCTGAAAAAGACAAAAAAAAAATAGAAAATATATTTTTATTTTTATTAGTACAAGCTTGCAGTATATGACGGTCATAACCACCTAGGGAGTGGTACACCTACATACTGTGTCTTTCTATTACAAATGTAATTCATCTTCCACAGAGTATATTCCTCCAATATTTCCAATTCATTGTTAAAGAACTTTTCTTTAATGTTTCTTACATTATTAAAATAGTTAATGAATGCTAAGAATGTACTTGGAAACATGCTGGATTTTGGCCATCATACTTTTAGAGTTTTCTTTCGTAGCTCTGTTATTTATCTGCCATATATTAGTATTTATTAAAGATTGAATTAAAAGCTCTAGGGAGGCTGGAAACAGAAGGATCACTGAGAATCTGGGCTGTGAGACCCTGTGCCAAATACATAAAATAATGCAATTAAATATTTATTGATTTTTACCTATTAAAATTTAGCTGCATCACCAATTGTAGAAGAGATTCTGAGATCAGATTTAAGAGAAAAAAATGTGAAAATTGCAAACTATTTTAAAAGTCAAAGTCTTTAGTAAAATATAATTGAACATTTGGAGACTAGGTTATTTTTATTCTTGGGAATAAATTAATAGTTATTGTGGTGAATACAAATTGAAACAAGGCAGGGTTGCTGATACTGCCGAAAATAATGTCAAGGGAGTAATCAAATAAACCCAGTGATCCAAAACTGCATAATTCTTAGATCACAGCCATAATTGCATAACTGAGACAAAGGACAAAAGAGAGCAGAAGAAAAGAGCAAGGGAATATAGGCAAAGGGGATGGGAAGAGGGATAAATAAAGGCAGCAAATATCCAACTTTATGGAAACGAGTATTTACAATGTAATTAGGCATTTGTACATATGTGTGTATTTGTAGACCTTAGGTTAATTGATTACACAGATGAATATTAACATTTATAATAAAATAAGCCTTCTGTACTGTATTTAATTGTATTACCAGGGAAACATATAGCAATTAATTTATTCATATGACTCCACAAGGCATATTGAACCTTGACTGAGAAATGACAAACTATGATGAGGTGCTAATTTGTGGAAAGAGAAAAGAGAAACAATGTGTGTGAGGGTGCAAAGGGGACCTCTAGGCAACTGTGCAATAAATCGCATTCAAGACAGTGACACAAAGGGGGCTGCATTGGGAGCCTAAAGGAGCATGGGGAGATGCCCAGCATCTCATTCCCCTAGTGATTATTTTCATCTCCAGCTTAATGGCATCCCTGAAAAATTATTACAAGAAATAATATCCAATTATTACAAAAATATTACATTAAATTGTTCTGAGAGCCATGGTAGGCAATAAGAAAAAGAGATACTAGGAGAAAGAAAAGAAATTAACATATACAGTAATTATTGAACTTCAAATATTGAACATCTGAGCTTAATTCTTTCAAATGCGGCAAGGCCAACTGTTTATTAAGTCATGAGCTTATAAGCTTTTATGCAAATTAGAGCTAGTAATAGTGTTCTTACTAGACTGTATTTTCAGTTCACGAAGCCTGCTCATTTGAAATGTTAGCTGGTAGACAAGGGTATTCACTCTGCGAAAGAACTCAATGCATATAACATAAGCTCTGCCATTAGCTACTTCTGTAGATGTCAGGCTCAGACCTGTGATGGTGAATTAGGGCACTGGCTTTTCCTTGGTTTTCTTGTCACTTTCCTGTTAATACAGCATGAATCAAGCAGTACATGCCTTTCCTTGTCTAACTTTGCATGTCCAATAAAATCTATAGTGCATTATTGTTTTCATACTAAATAACAAAACAACATTTAAGCTCACTAAATTAAACCAGTACATAAATCACTAATTGTGTCCTATGCAGTCCAAAGAATTGAGCAACAAACCATCAGGGAAGCTGGGGTCTTGGTAAAGAAATCACTGCATCTTCCTTCCCTAAGATAGTAACTGGCTTCTTCTTAAAGTAACAAATTTTTATTGTCAGATGAAAGGCTGCCTCAAATTGGGAACATGTGTCTCTACCCTCTTAAGCAACTTTGCCTAAGATGTGGGTTTCTGGGGCCACAAGAAAGCAGGGGTAGTGCACATGCCTACCAATTGACTTGAGACAAAGACAAATGAGACATAAACATGCAAAGGTTCATAAAATTAGATATTTATGGCAGGAGAGTAAAGAGCTACTGCAACCCTGAGAAGAAATTAATTCTGGCTAATTTCTTGCTTGTTTGGTTTTGCTTTTATACCCATTAACTTATAAGTAGTTTTAGAAAATTAGAACGGTATGTCTGGAAATAGATAATATAGTATTGATTACATCTATATTTGACATTTAAATTAATTTTGACTGTATCAGTATACACACAAGTAGTCATGCTTATGCAGACTAAGTTAATTTTTTAACTTTTCAAATTTCTTCAAGTTAAACATTTTCTTTTGAAAATATTCCTTTGTTTTGCTAGCTATTCAGGGCATGCCAAACTTGCCAAAGCGCCTAAATGTCCAGACAAAGAAGGTAGGGTTACCAACTGTGCAGGGGCACTCTGACTTCATCTAAAAATGCTTTTTAAAAATACATCTATACACACATAGCTGTATTTTATATCTTCTGGCCTCAGCAAGTTGGCTTTTATTTCATTTTGTTGGGGTTGGGGAGATGGCTAAGTGGAATAAGTACATCTCCTTCATTTTGCTTTGTTTTTAGCAAGCTGGTTTTAGAAAAGAGACATCTGCCAACAATGCATCTTCTTCATTTATTTTTTCAGTTTGCATCAAGTTTCTAACCTCAGAAAATAGAAAAAAATAGATGCCAACTCCCTCAGACTTCACTAGCCCCTCTGTTCCTTGTGAGTTGCCCAAAGTTTATTTTTCAAACACAGGGCTTGGGAATTTATTTCCTCTCTCTCTCTCACTCTCTCTCTCCCTCTCTCTTTCTCTCTTTGATTTCTCAGGAAAGAGCAAAACAAGAAGCCTTCCAAAAAATTCTCAGTACCTAAGAACTACCTACTAGTTCATGTAAAGTTTAATAAAATAGCAGTTTTTAAAGTGACTAGTAAAATCCAAACTGGAAAATGTAATTCACATAATTACTAATAAATATGACTAAGTGACATTCAAAGAGAATTGTTGTACTTAACAAAAGGATTATGAATATTCTACTTACAATAGAATATGATGGAGTGATTATTAGGTACCATCCTTGTCCATTAGATTGGCAAATGCATCATGTAACTATATGTGTTAAAAATTATTTTGGCTACATGTATCTTTTTATCATTTAAGATTACGTGTATATATATAGCAAAATATGATTCTTTGTTTCATATTTATTGTAACATTGTATGTGTTTATTTCAACTATTAAATCATTGAAAAAGGAGAGAAACATATTAAACTGGGTATTGTGTTAATAGACAGTTGATGGTTGCATTGTTATGTGTTGTTTTACAAAATATTACATAACTTATTTCCATCACAAACACTGAGCATGTTTTAGCCAGAAGACAATCTATATAACTACAGTACAATGCAATAAGTTTGATCAGTGAGATGTCTGGATATTTATATGTGGTATTAAAATTATATTAATTGTGAGATGGTGATTTATATTTATAGCATTTCAGTCTCCTTATTTATGTAATGAATATGAAGTGACAGTTTTTAATATGATTATATTTCAGATGTCCTTTTTCTAAAGATACCCACAATAAGAGCTAGTGTTACATAGCTGATGATGGAAATCCAATAAGAAAACTTGGCTAAGGGCCAGACAGGTAGCTTAGAGGACTGAAACACCTGCTTAGGCAAGTACAGGGACCAAGGTTTGATTCCCAGTATGCCCTGTGGGCCCTGCACCTGGGGCGTGCTGAGATGGCAGTGGAGCCTGAGTTTGGTGGCACATGCCTGCAATCCCAGCACTTGAAAGGCTGGAAACAGGAGGATCTGAGTAGTGAGATCCTGTCAACACTGTACTAAATACATAAAAAGAAAAAGAAAGACAAAATCATGATGTAAAGCACATAATACTTCAGTCTCAAGACTACATTTTTCCAGTTTAATTAACACTGCTTTATCCCAAGTAAGGGAAGACATGTTAATGATACCAAAACAATCCACTGATCTGTATTTATTAATATTAAAGTGAAAATAGTAAAATGACCCAGTTAGTTGTATTCAATGACCCTAAAATTATAATAGTGATAGACAGAATTTATGAAGATATTTATTTTTCTCAGCCTATAATGCAAGAATTGAGTTTTCTTGACCAGGTATATTTACCTATTATCTGAATTTTGAATTCGTTTACAATTCAAAAGTCAGATAATAAGTGAATTTGTTAGCAATGTTTTATCATATTTAATTGTAGAACATCAAGTTATGGTGCCTCAAATAATAAAAACACAAATATATTTGATGTTAACTTTTTAAGAAGTCTAGTGGAATTTTTTTTGCTGTGTGGATAACTAATTCAAAAGTGTAGAAGTGGAAACAATGCTCACAAAATATATATTTATTTCCCAGTGACTTTTTTTCTCATGTATACTTAGTGCATGAAACAGTGATTCTCTTTTATCTTCCAACGAAATATAAAAAATGACCTCATCTATGCATTTCACTTGCACTTATAACATTCTTTTCCCTATAAGGAAAACAGTCTCAATATTCCTTCAGGGTTTGGTGGAACCTTCAGGCAACTCAGTAAGCTGCCTTGGGTTTTGTCTCTGCTTCCTTAACAGATTAATGGAAGAGGCTTTCGCATATGTCAGAGTCAAGAGGGCTGAGAGCGTTTTTCTGCAAAGTAACTACAGGGTGAAGATATAATTTATCATCCGAAGTAGGCCATTCTGTGAATGAGAAGGTGCTATTAAAAATCATTCAAGGGCTAAAAGTAGAAAGTAGAACCTCCATAAATATTAACAATGAAAACAGTTTGTGGTAACTGGTTGAGTTGCTACAGGCATGTTCTTTTCCTCAAAGATAAAGATGGCTTTCCTTCATAATTGTATGAAATAGCATGCCTTGCATTTAAATTATTTCTTAGTTATTAGTTAAAAAGTCTTAATTTCTATAGAAGAATAGGATAGTCATTAAAGTACTTTTCATATTGAATTTTTCCGATCACTGGAGAATCAATCATATTTAAAAAGGTTAGTAAGACAAAAAGAAGTAATAATACAAGAACTCAAGACTTCTTTGCGTGGGGCTGCAGACACAGTTCAGTTTGATCCCTGGTACTGGAAAGAAAAGAACTTTCTTTACAGTTTAAAGGTTTTTGTTGGAGAAGGAAAGCAGAAGCCTTTGACAATTGATGTCAAGGTGCGATTAGAACAGTTGTCCAAACAGTCCTGCTTACATACATAGATAAATCTCTTTCCCCCACTCCCTCTCCTGTCCTTCTCCTCAACTCAGTAACTCTTTCATTTTGAGTAAGTTCATTCCCTTTTTCCAGTATCTATTGTGCCTTTCAGATTCCATTTTTCTCAACTGTATTGTGCACTTCTGCTGGTCTATGGAAAGAAGCAGTTAATACCTAATTTGTTTTATCTCCTTTTTTCCACTGTTTATCCTTTTTCTCTTCTTAATTTTGTATACATTTTTTCTTTCTTCTTCCAATTTTACATGCACATATCTGCTAATGTGAATAACTGGTTGGAAGAGAACACAACAAATACTGTCAAATATTCCTTTGTTAAGTGAAATTCTATATCCCTTGTAATTTTTTCTGTTTTAATTCCATTTGTACTCTCTTTTAAAAAGTTTTAAAACAATGAGGTTAGACATATGAGGAAATTTTTGTAAGTCATTTCTGGGAAAGGTGAAAGGGGAGAAGAAGGAATAGGGTTTGGAGAAAAGAGAAGCTTTGAGTAGATTGACTGATGCCTACTAATACAGAGAAAGCCTGGGTGGCTCGAGTCTTAGTGTCGAGCCATTCCACAAGATTGGGGCCCAGCCTCCGAGAAAGGGAATGAATCTACACTAACACAATCTGCGCCTTCACTCAGGCAAATAACATTACTAGCGGACCATGTGGCAAATTTTCAAAGATGCCATGAAAATTCTTTTGACAGGTTATAATGTTCTGCCTCTCTCTGTAAAAGACTATATTGAATTATTTATCTTCTATGATTAGAAATTAATTGCTGAGCAGTATCTAGCATTTTAAAAAGAGGCAGTTCATTTGTAGGTAGGCATTCCTGTCAAGTGAATTCTTTTTCATATGTTAGTATAGTATAAAATATGCACAGGGAATTGTAAGATCCTGTTAACATGCGGGGAAAAATAAGTTTTCTATATTATATCACATAGCACATTAAGTATATATATTATACTTATTTCTAAAGTTTGTATATAGGTGATAGAAACAAATTATTTTGTTATTTTCACACTATGAAATTATGAGTATAATTTAATGTTTTCATAGATTCTTCGCTAACACTAGTTGTACAAATCCTTATATTCCTTTCTGTGATTATGTCATTATTTATTGTGACATTTGCTTATGTTTCAATTGTTCCACTATATAATGCTTTGATAATCATTGATGGATATATTTTTCTGTATTATTGAAATAATACATTCTTTTTTAAAAAATATGGTGAACAAATTTACCATGCATGGTCAATTGGCTTTGCATTCCCACTCTTTCACATGACATTTTTGTACATGGTAATCTTCCATAAACAAGTTGAAGTGTACTGGAGACTGAGCACAATAGACAGTCTCTTCCTCAAAAAAGGTATGATCTGAGGTGATTAGCAACACACTCAGAACTCCAGGTAGGGAGGAGAAATTCTAGCTACATACAATCCAATATACTGTAATATTGCTGTGTTCTTTTATTTCTAAAACACAAACCCCAGGTACCTGGGTTATTCATTAAAGGTTCAATGTAATGATGGTGGGGAATGTTTAAAGGAGAGAGAAAACAAGTTTTCAAAGTAAATCCACATTGCTTTAAATCCTGGTTATATTATCTAATACTATAGTAAAATGTACTCGAATTTCTTTTTATTTCCTCAATTGTAAAATAAGTACACAAATGTATTCCATGAAATTAATGTGTGCATGGATTAAAATGAAAAAGTACTGTGTGTAACAGAAACCAAACATGTACTTTCTGAAACATAGTATATTGTAAGCACAAAATTCCTAGCAACAATAACAAAGACAGTAATCATTTTTCACAATTAGTAAAGCTGCATAATCAAGAGTCAAAAATATTTCTGTTAAGGTTAAAATTATACTATTGTAAGTTATTTTCAAAATGTCCCTGAGTGTATGCTATGGTTTATGTCTGGATGTTCCTTCAAGCCAATATGCTCAAAGTAGGACTTTCGAAAAGTAATTGGACTATGGAGAAGCAGAGCTCATCACTGTTAAAAGAAAGTGTGTACTTGGTAGAGACAGGTCGCAGAGACTTTTGTACTTGGCTGTGCCTTGGGCCATACGTGTTTGTCTTCTGGGCTCCTGTTTAACTCTCTGGTCTGCCATCAGCTGGTCAGCTTTTCCCCAGCCACAGCCCCCAATCATACCACTGATCGTGCAAAGCCTGAAAGTTTTACAGTGTGAGCCAAAACAGGTTACTTTGTCCCACGATGAATAAAATTATTGATAACATAAACCAGAAAACCTCAGAGTATTAAGAAAATCATAGCTGCTCCCCCAAATGAATATTTACCAGAATATTTATAAAAATAACAAACATTCCCCATGCTTGTTAAGTAAATTAGAATTTCAGATATATTGCAATAGTTATGCTTTTAGAATTATAATCCAATCTTTTCTGTCTCCCAGTGACAGCAATATAAAAATGAAAGTGTGGGCTTGGGAGGTAGCTCAGTAGAGTAAGTACTTGCCCGGCAACTGCGAGGTCCTGAACTCAATCCTCAGTACCACAGTGGGGCTCGGGGAGAAGAAAGAAACTGTTAAATAGTCTGAAGATAATTTAGATAGCATAAAAGTAAAGGCAAATTAACTTGAGTGAAATTTTCTTTCTGTTTTTGGTAAAAGTAAAAAAAAAATGGTTTTGTAAAATTAGAATTCAATGTTTATATTATCTCTATGAATAGAGATAGAATAGAATAAGATAGAAAACATTATGAACCTGTGCTTTCTGGTTAGCAAGATATTTTATATTGTACAAAATAGTAAAACTTCTCCTGAGAAATGCTATTTGATTGCAAGAGTGGAACAACTGCTGTGTATGTGTGACCCAGCACCAACTCACCTGCCAGGTATTTCATTCTTTAAGGTTTGGATTAAGAGCTGAATGGAAATGTCCTTTTGGGTTGTAGCCAAGGTCTCAAGAAGTTTAATTAGGCAACAGAGCTTCCAGGATGACTCACCCACAGGGATGCTTACTGCTTAATACAGCATTTTCAATAGTTTATATATAATTGTACTTACTTATTTTGAGAAAAACTAATTTTAACAATTTGAAGCAGATGATATCTTAGTTCAGTAGTATACAACTTACACAGTTAAACATGACACATCAATTACTATGATACAATACTCAGGGGAAAAACTCTATTAGCTACACATATGGCTAAAGCTGAGATTTACACACTTTGTAATATCTAATTCATTTGCAGAACTTGCCCAGAAATCTTTTATGTTCCTTTGAAAATTTCACTGACACTGAACATGTTATCAAGGTGCTTGTCTGTGGAGGAGTCAGAACGCTAGTTCTGCTGTGTGAGCAATGTCACTTTGGTCAAGTTAATAGACCAAGACTGTCTCCACATCTGTAAAATAATGGGATATAATAAAATAGAAGGAGTGTAGGCCTTAGAATCTCATGGTTAACTTCTTGCCATCACAGGGCTCCTGAGATTTTCTAACGAGTACAATTTGTTCAGTTGAGGGAGCTACATTTATTTGGCTGAGGTTTTATTAAGTCTTCCTATTTAACTGAGATAACATTAATGAGAGAAACTGATGATAATTTTTAGTACCAAAATGGAGGCACATGTTATCTAACTCTGCAAATAAATCAGTAAATAAATAAAAGGCAATAATTGAAAATGAATTGAAGTACAGCAGAGCCATTCCCAGAAGTCTACTGGGCTATGCTCTGGTAATGAACCACTCCCAAGCCTCGGTTCTTGCCAATCCATGATGCTTATTGTCCTCTGGTTTTCTGTCCATTGTGCTTCCATTTTGGCTCAAGCTGAGTTACTTTGAAGAGGGGGGTGTAGTGACTCTTTAGCCTCTGATCGTGGACTTCTGTCTTGCAGGAGGAAAAGAAAGCGATCACTTTCAATGACACTAAATGTTCTGCTTGGAAATGACATACACATC
>PVKA01011140.1:15040-62100 GCA_004027165.1 Ctenomys sociabilis | reverse complement strand
TCCCAGCACTAGGGAGGCTGAGGCAGGAGGATTGTTGTGAGTTCGAGACCAGCCTGAGCTACAAAGTGAGCTTAAGGCCAGCCTGAACTGCACAGTGAGACCCTGTCTCAAAAAAGACAAAAAAAAAAAAAAAAAAAAAAAAAAAAAAAAAAAAAAAAAAAAAAAAAAAAAAAAAAAAAAAAAAAAAAAAAAAAGAAAATCTCCAAATACCTCACTGATGCTTACTTCAAGAAGAAGCTGCAGAAACCCAGACACCAGGAGGGCAAGATCTTTGACGCCAAGAAAGAGACATACCAGATTTAAGAGCAGTGCAAGGTGGATCAGAAAGTGCTGGGCTCACAGATTTCAGCAAAAATCAAAGCTGTTCCTCAGCTCTGGGGCTACCTGCAATCCATTTTTGCTCTGACAAATGGAATTTATCCTCATAAATTGGTGTTGTAAATTTCTTACTAGGAACCTAATTAAATAACTGATACATTTTCATTTTTTTTTGGAACCAGGGAATGAACTCAGGCCTTTGCATTTGCCAGGGAAGTGCTTAATCCTGTGAGCCATCTCCCTGGCCCTCAAAAAAATGTTTGAGAAGTGAAACTTTTTATGTGTTTATCCCAAGATGAGAGAATTTAAAGAATCAATAATATTGCTCTTCAAAATAGCATCCTTAGGTACTTATTCTAACAATACTTATCCCAGCAATCTATCAATAAAATACCTTCGTATGAAAAGGTATGAGCCAAGAAATACAATATTTTTTTTGGTGGTGATAACAGGGATTGAACTCAGGATCTTGTGCTTGCCAGGCAAGAACTTATTCTACTGAGCTATCTCCCCAGCACTAATATTTTTTATTTTAAAGTTATATTTTCACTCAGTCTTATAAATGTGAATACAATTTAATAAATTATTTTGCTTATGATGATTCAGTCTGAATGGCTTTCATTATAAAAATTAAAAAAAAATCTTTAAGGAATGAAAGTATTTCATAATTGAAGGCATTATTTAAATCTAGAAGGCATTGTGTTAGAAGTACCATTACCTTAAATCAGAATTACTGAGATATTTCACATGAAAGTGTATTTTTTTTTTTTGAACCAAAGATCTAGGTAACTTATTGATTTTCTTCTGTACTGAAAAGTATGTTCTGAATTTTTTATGGTTACGGTGTCTGAGTAGATTTTCATTTTTTTCTCTAATGTAGTCTAAAACATAGCCATAGTTATAACCTAAACAATAATCGTATTCTCTAAGTCCAGCTCCTTTAAGGAGTATGGCAGAAATATGAAAAATTAGAGTTTCCTTTAGTCTGTGTTTTGGAAATATAATATTATTTCTGGACTGCTATGGCCCAACAACTAAAGCTGGGAACAGATTGAGGGTTGTCTGTATTTTTGCACTGATGTCCATTGTATGGTAAAATGTACTGTGATTTGACAGTTTCTGCCACACAGTGTTATTTGGCAATTGCACAAGAAAAAGCTCTGTTTTAAAGATGTTAACAGTACTTAAGCCTTGATAGTTTCTGCTGTCTCATTTTATGAAAGAAAAGGGAGAGAGATTATGACTCAAATGCCACTTACCTATGCATTACTTGCTTGCATGAGCAAGAAAATAATGAGTTTTTCTACAGAGAAGTATTTTTCTACTATTTTCACTACCAGACTTTTGAGTCTTTAACATAGTTTTTGAGGACAGAAAAATTTCATTTCACAAAAGGAAAAAGCACTTAAAAATGGTAGCACAAAGCATTTCAAAAGATAGCGGCAAGGGCACCTTGGAGATGTAATCTATTCCTGTCCTCTGAGTTTGAGATCAATTCTTGACTCCCTCCTAAATGAGGCAGGTGTGTTTTATGTGAAAAGGTATACTCTATAGTAGATGAGCCTAAAACTTTTTTTATGTTAAGCATTTCATTTCCTGAAAACTAATAAGCTAACCCATTCATGCTTCTTTTAAAACTCATTTCCTAATGAGCCAAGTGTGGTGACATACAGCTGTGGTGACACCAGCAGTCTTGGAGCTGAGGCTGAAGGATCACTGAGAGTTAGAGGCCAGGTAGGATTATCCACTAGAGGTTGGCAGCCATGAATATGGAATGAGATCCATCAGCACAGTTCTTGGTTGGCCAGGGAAACATTAGCTCTGATTGTTAGTGTTTTTGTCTTATCACTTTTGAGGCAGTTCTCTTTGTCCATTGGTTGTTTGGATAACCTCTGGACTTGTGAAAAGTGGATAGGAATGTTCAAGCTCATTGCTGTCTGCAATCACAACTTGGGCCTGTGTCACAGTTGAAAAAAAGATAATGAAAACAGAAGGGGATGCCTGGAGAAGAGAAAAGTGGTTTTCTGTTAGCTTCATGTGCTCCCTACAAGATGAAGATAACTGTGTGGAGGCCAGTGTACAGGTCAAGAGGCAGGAAGGAAGGGCCTAAAGATGAATAACCAACCACATCTTAATCTAGACAGCAAGGCTCCATCCTATTGTTGATTCTGGGAGCAAATTGGTTTCCCTGGTCACCAGAACCTACTTAGTCCGGCCTGAGGAACAACTGTATCCAGGCCATGGCAAGCATGCAGCAAGATTCCCCCGCCCTGTTCAGTGTCATTGTGTTCCCTTGGACCATTCTCCATCTGGCAGCATTCTTCCTTCCCTTTTCCCTTCATGGAGACTTGTTTCCTTCTACATTCAGTGCTGAAACAAGGTTCCTTTTCTTAAAAAATGTATTTAGTACAGGGTCTACAGGATAGCACTGCACAGATTGGACTTGGAGTGATCTTTCCTGTTTTTTAGCCTCCCAAGTGTTGGGATTACAGGCATGCAACATCATGCCCGGTCTTAATCGGTCTCACTGCACCCTGGGGGCAGAGCTGACACAGTAGGCCCAGGGATCAAACCCCTGACCCCTGCATCTGTTAAACAGGCACTTTAATCCACTGAGCTATCTTACCTGCCCTAATGTTCCCTTTTAAAGACTTATCTGTTCCCTTCTATGATCAATGTAAATGTTTATGCCCAGAAAGATGAGCCAGGTTTTAGGTTTTCTCTTAATCAGCCCCTCTATTTTTAAATAACATAGCAATTTACATGGAGGTAAATGCTAAAATGTGACATTCAATGTGCTAATAATAATGATAATGATAATAATAATGATAATAATAATAATAATAATAATGAAATTTGCTCTCTTTCCTCCCAGGTTCACCACATGGGATTACAGAGTTAACATTCTGACAAACTTCTAAGACACAAACTTTGGTGCTGTATTGTTTTGTACTTTTCCTTCTCCATTATCACCAATATATCTCTAAGTCCTGTGTATTCTTATCATTGTGATTGTATTTATGTTATCTCCATCCTCTCTGTCCTTTTTTTCAGATCCCTATAGCCTCTCTCTCGGGGGCTTCACAAGGCTCGTAACCTGTCTTTCTAGCTCTGCCTCTCACTGCTCTATGATTATGCACTGTTTCCCATCCTATTTGTGGGTATGCCTGGCATGCTACTGCTGCTCAATAAACTCCGGACTCCTTAACATAACATTTGCCTTCAGTTGTCTGTCTCTGTTATTTTCAGCCTTTTTTTCTTTTTCTGTTTCTTTTCTTTTTTTTTTTTTTTTGGCAGAACCAGGGATTGAATTCAGGTCCTTGTGCTTACTAGGCAAGTGCTTATTCTACTGTGTACTGTGCTATCTCCCTGGCCCCTCCAACCCTATTTTTTTCAATATATTTGACCTCACCACATTAGTGGTAGAATATATTGCACCACTCCCATGTATGCCCATCTCTGTTCTTTGTTTCTTTTCTCATTCTTTCAACAATCACTCTTTTCTATTATAATCCATCCCCTTCACCCTTGGGTAACTTGTAGAAGACATCACAGCATATTGTTTCTATCTATAGTAAACTTAAAATATATGGCATGAAAAAATGTAATCAGCTTATTAACATCTATACAATCATATAGATATGTATCTATGTTTATTAGATGAATTACTTTTTAGTTTCCCATTATGAAAGGACATATTAACGTGCTGGAGAAAACTTTGGAACCACAGAGAGGAAAAAGAAAGACCCAGCTCATGGGATGGCCTACACAGGACATTTATGATTAGGATGTTTGCAAAGTTTTCTTTGGTGTTTCTAGTTATCATCATGCCTACCATTCTACCAAGACCCTAAAACAACAATCAGTGAATCAAAAGTTACCCCATCCATCAGATGAGTTTTGTTTAACTTTTTTGTAGTTGATTTCTAAAATTTGAATTTTTAGCAGGCTCAAAGTTGTGCTCTCTTTTTATTCAAAGAAACCAAAATGAATCTATAGAATGCATGAAAGATAAATTTGTTCAAAATCTCAAAGGCTTGACTCCCTTACCTTTCTCCAAGAAGACATTTTTGACAAAATAATAAAATAATCCTAGGCAGGGTGGTTGGTGTAAAGAGTGAAAATTTATTTCTCAAAGCTCTGGATACTCCAAATTCAAGATCTAGGTGTTGTGAGGGTCAGTACTGTCTGAGTTATCTTTCTTCAGATTACAGTTGTCTCCTTACTGTCTGTGCAGATCTTTTTCCTCAGCATAAGCATTCTCAGGATCTCTCTTGCTTCTTATAAGCACACCAGCCATCTTGGATTACAGCTCCACCCCTTTGATCTCATTTACCTTTGCTCAACTCTTACTGGTTTTATCTCTAAATATATTCACTTTGAAGGTTAAATCTTCAACATTTGAATTTTGGGGGTGGAGTAAGAGTGGAAAGTTTTACCTAGCCCCTTCAACACAAAAGACAATGTACTACTAGGAATATTCTTTTTTTTGCTCTGCTAGAAACAGATAATTTGGAATAATAATAATAATACAATATCACTACAGGTTTATATAATTGTCAAACTGGAAAGCTTACCTCTGAATAATTTCACATATGAAAATATCCATGTTGAAATTTTGCTTCTGGCATAGATATATAACCCTTGCTCCATTTTCAACAAAAAGCCTTCAATGAATAGCAGTTATATTTACAGAATTTGATCACAAATTGCACTGATAGAAAGGGGATTCCAAATTGCCAAGGTCATAAGTGCAGATTCAGCCTTTCCCCCCCAGTGTCCAATCTATTTGTAAGAGCAGCCTTTCCTTTCCAAGAGATAATTTCATATTGGATCCAACATAGATGGCAAATCCTGTTCTGATATGCGTAGGTGTTGATGTTTCCAAAAGAAAGTCACAGTGTGTTCTCTCTCAAGAGTTTTGAGTATTAGATGGAACAGGGGACCTGCTCACTTTGCCTCTGACTTGTAAGCAGCCGAGCAAGTTTTCTACACAACAGAGTCTGAGTCTGCATTTTATCATCACACATGGATGTGTTGATTATAGAAATTAGGGGGAAGCAAAGCCACACAGTGCATGTTTTCGTGAGGGGAAGCCAGCCAAGAATTTAGACAGTAAAAGTTCTCAAAAAGGTAAGCCAGAAAACAAATCAGACACCCACGATCATATTGGAAAGAAATAAAATTTACAGGATAGATTTCAGTTTTCGTACTTGTCAGCTTGCTTTGTGAATGCCCTCAAGTTAGAAGCCTGATACTGGAAACTCTCCAAAGATCAATACTGCTTCTCACAAGCCGGGCTTCCATGCTGAAAGTGTATAGGCTATCCTTTTGCATCCACAGGGGTTTGGTTCCTGGACCATCCTCCCAATACCCAAGTCCTGAGATGTCCAAGTTCCTTATATAAAATGTTGAAATGTTTGCATATAACCTGCACACATCCCCTGTATACTTTAAAGCATCACTAGAGTACTTATAAACTTGATTCAACATAAATGCCACATAATAATTGCTACTGAGTACTGTTCAGGGAATAATGACAAGAAAAAGAGCCAGGATATGTTCAGTGTGGATGCAACACTCTAAGGCTGTTCACCCATTTTCAGTCCTTGTTGGGAACAAGCAAATTCCACAGTGCTACAGAATATCTCAGAGCTTTTAATCCACAGTTGATGTGGAGCCCACGGGTTTGATGTGGCAACTGTGGATTAAAGGCTCTGTGATATTCTGTAGCACTGTGGAATTTGCTTGGAGAATCCATTAAAGGTATATATGATAAAGTTAGTCAAAAGAGCGCAGTTTTATTTTCTATAGGATAAGGATGAGTATTCTATTATGCTCCCTGGAGGTCTTCAAACTTTGTCTCACAGTTATTTCAGAGCTCTTTCTTTCTAAAATCTATGAATCCAAAAAATACAATTGCACTGAATGATGTAAATCCCATCTCTTCTGTTTCCTGCCACCTTTCTTGGAGAGGTGCTAATGAGCAATAAAATGGTCTCTGAGCATGCATTTGGAAAGAGAAGGAAGAAAATGCAGGAACCAGAACAGCCTAAAGTTGACTAATCACCCAGAATGAACTGTAAATTATTTTAGTTTTCTTCTACAACCTGCCTCCAATATTAGGCACTTTTTCAAGCCACTTGTTAAGTGGCATTAGAATAGAATTTTATCACTAGCCATTCTTCAGCAGAAAGCTTTCTGGGCAGCAGTGCTTCTTTCTTTTTATACATAAAAGTGTAGGATTCATATTTTAGCTGTAAGACAAACGTGATTCATTTACCATTGTGCTGTCTCTAAATATCTGCGATTTGAGCAGTAGATGCCATTTAGCCATTGTCAGGCACTTTCAGTGGTAGAAGGGCAGTGGTAGAAGTTGCAACCAGGTTACATGGGGTTTTGGTCTACTCTCTGTAACATTCAAATTCAATTACCAAAAAGTGTCCTTAATGATGGGTTCAATAATAGTGGGTGTGGAAGCACTTAAAGTTCCAGAAACGTGCCAGGTTTTGCACTAAGAAATTAAATCATTGAAATGATATTTTCTTTTAAATAGGAATTGAGCAGATAGAAATGACTCACTGTATTTTCTAATTGCCCTCAAGACGAGGCTTTGTGTTGCCTCCTTACCTGCAAGGATGGGAGGTGAAAGAGATTGTAGAGATGCTGGAATTTGTAAGTCTTGGAAATTTCTCAGTGAGTCAATTTTGAGTACCTGTAGCATGTGTTCTACCAAGTTTCACTGTGGTATCAAATTAAACTTATGTACCACTGATTTTCATAAACCATTGAATCCTGAAGCCAAATGGCCTTGACTTCACTATGAAATCACTGGTTTCTTTGCCAAGGAAGGCTAGTTAAAACCAGCCCTCTTGCAGAACTACATATGAGACATTTTTTTTCTATCATTTTTCATCAGGAAAATAGCATAAAGTATAAAGTTCAAGGGACACTGGAACATCTAGAACCTGAGGAAGAGGTTACACACTACTTGTGGACATGACAACAGGGGAATAATTATGTATCACCAAGTTGGTACTCTATTTGGCAAAAGTACTGACATATTTGCAGATGAAGGATTATTGCTTCAAAGAATCCCTGTTGAGTTTCCACATACCTTTCACATTTCCCTCAGGTAGTATTCTTTAGGAGTTTCCTCCTTTCTTGCATTAAGGCATGTCTTGATTTCTATATTTGTTATTCTTTGTACACACCTCTATTAAAGAACTCACTCCACTTAGAAAAAAAACAAAAAGTATGTATTTACTTGTCTATTGCATTCAGTATACCATGAGCTCATGGTGGTCATATTTTTTCTTTACTTGTCTTTGTAACTTCAGGATCTAGTACTGTGCCACATGCTTTTGAAGATAAATTGAAGTTTGATGTTGATGACATATTCTTGGATTTCTTCCCTGGACACACTGAATGCCATAAATTCACAACACTTTCACATATATCACTGTGCGATAGCAGCTATCAGTTATAACAAAGACTCATCTGGAAAGTAAGAAAAAGGAATGCTTCAGTCACGGTAGAATAAGATGAGACATGAAATTTAGAGGTGGGAGGGGGGTGATGTTCTTTGAACAGGTGTTCTCAATATTGAGGGTGGAATATGTGTACGTGGATTTCAATCAGTTACAGATTTGGCAGGCAATTATGAGTCTTTAGAAGTAGTTGGCCTCTTTAGGAAATCCACCCACTCTTTCTGACTGCTAACTCCTTTATAACCCTGACACTGTGGAAAACTTTTGCTACTGAGAGATTATCAAAACTCTTATGAGTTCTCTTGGCATAATTTTAGAAAATCTCATAAGCAGGACAAACATGGCCATACAGCTATCTACTGAGTATCTGTGGGAAAGCAGATTAAATTACTAAATTTAAGGATCTAGCTGCTTACATTTGCTTGTTTTAGTGGATCCATTTGGAATTCAGAATGTCCAGGAACAATTCAGAATGTCAAGGAGAAGGCAGGGTGACATGAAGGCACGAGGACTGGTCATAAAATAAAAAAGTTGCCAAATGGTCAGGAAGACAAAATGTAGAAACTATGGAAATGTCGCAGCAAAAGTAAGAGAAGTAAAGCCAAACTAACAAAGTATAATTCAGAAAAATGTTTGTTGCTAGATTCTCTTTTCATTTCAGTAATAAAATTACATACAGAACATGAAACAATTGTACTTTCTTTAATATTTTATACGCTATTTTCTAAATATAGTACAGTTTAATATTTACTCTTGTGAACTTTTGATCCATGAGACTATCTAAACAGATTTGGCTTCACATCTTCTATTCATGTAAACTTCATAGGGCAGGAATTCTGGTCTGTATTGTTCATTGCTTTTTTTATGCTTTGATCATTGCCTTCCACTTGGTAGATATCCAATATTTGAAGTAGATACATGCATTGTACTCATTTTTATTCTTTCTAACCCTTTCTTTATATTATGGTCAAATACACACACACACATACACAGTTCAGATCCTATCACCACTAATATTGAGTATTTCAGTGGTGGCTGGTCACCCAAGTTTATGTGAGTATACTACCATGGAAAGCTTTTCCCTATCTGGTCCTTGTTTATTTTCTAGTCATTCTTTCACTTCCTTCCTTCTTTCCTCCCTCCCTCCCACCTTCCCTCCCTCCCTCCCTCCCTCCCTCCCTTCCTTCCTTCCTTCCTTCCTCCCTCCCTCCCTCCCTCCCTTCCTTCCTTCCTTCCTTCCTTCCTTCCTTCCTTCCTTCCTTCCTTCCTTCCTTCCTTCCTTCCTTCCTTCCTTCCTTCATGTGATCTGTTCACTTCAAAATTCTCTCAAAATTTGTTTTCCACTAGTGGTGGAAAAGGGAGGTAAATAGTGAAGAGAGATTAATGCCTTTCTTGTGTTAGGTCTGGTTCCTATAGGACTAGAATAGTTACCTCAATCCAGCTGAGGTTGTTGCAAAATGAGCCCACCTCTCATGTTTTGACTCTTGTGTATGTGCCTGCTTTGTCCCTTTCTGTTTTCCAGTGTGAGTTGACAGCACAAATGAATTGGTGTCATCAAAATGGCTGCTTCATATTGGCCTTTCTAGTTTCCAGAACTAGCCAAAACAAACTTTTATTTGTAAACTATTCAACTTCAGCTATTCTGTTATAGCAATAGAAAATGGGCTAAGAGAGCACACTAATGATTTTAACATGACAACGGAGAAAGAAAACCAAAGCTACTGGCCAGTGAATTGCCAGCTCTCACCATGAATCATATTCCTCAAGGTTCTCCAGTTCATTGGTGGCCCAAAGAGAGAAACATCAAGCCTTCTTCCTGCCCTTGAAGCAATTTGATAAGTCATCCACCTCACTCTTCCATTCTATTCTTGCAGGGGTGATATCAGTTACACATACACACACACACACACACACACACACACGCACACACACACTCCATTTCAAAACAGAAATTTGACCTACTTCCCCGTAGGAAAAATTTCACCCCTTGATCTGAAGGCTTTAATCTTTTGATTTACAAGTACCGAAGAAATAGGATAGATTCCTCCAATGGAATGTGGCAAGATAATCTGTTTCATAACTGAGGATCTTTGAAGTGAACTTGAAAGAAATCTGATTAATGTGAGGGTCACCTTATAACCAAAAAAAGCTATCATAATGAAAAGCTACAACTGTGGACTAGGTGACAAAGTCTCAAAGTCTCCTTAAGGAGAAAGGTTTCATTGACTCAAAGCCTTTCTCATTTTAAATTAAAACTAAAATTTTTAATTAGAATATACTAGTTATTCATATTTATGGAATATAACATGCTATGCCAATACATGTACACAATATATATTGATCAGATCAGGGTAAATTAGCATGTCTATCACCTCAGTTATTATTTCTTTGTGTTGAAAGCATTCAAACTCTACCAGCTACTTTGAAATACACAATTAGTTGTTGTCACACACAGTTAGGTTACTATGCTACAGAATATTGGAAGTTATTCCTGACCATCAGCTGCACCCCACACACCTGTCAACTATCTTTCTCTATCCATTTACCTCATCCTTCCCAGATTCTGGCAACCACTATTCTATGCTCTAGTCATATAAAATTAATTTTCAATATTCCACATATGAGCAATGTCATGTGGTACTTGTCTGTATGTATCTGTCTTACTTCACTTAACACGACTATCCATATTGACAGATCTCATCCATTTAATGTTTAATAATGTTCCATATTTTCCTTATTCATCCATAGTTCATGAAGACTTAGGTTGCTGCTATTTCTTGGCTATTGTGAATAGTAGTGTAAAAATCATGGAGTGCAGATGTATCTCTGATATATTAATTTCATTTTCTTTGAATATGTATCCAATATATGTAGAAACTGAGGCTTGAGTAGGTTAACTAACTTGCCCAAAGTCATACACATTGCAGATGCTGGTGCCTACATGTGAGCCAGCTATTATTGATTTCAAAGCCAGTTCTTTTAACCACTGCCTATTCTGTCTCCCAGGATATCTTAATGAAATCTCCAGTAGAGATAAATGGAAATTCCAAAGTTCATGCATATACTGGGAACAAAAAGAAAGGGAAAGATATTGGGAATGTCTGTATATAAAAAGCTTGGCCTTAGCTTGTCCTAATAAGATCTTATGTATATTTTATGCTCTGCTTGACCTTAAAACCATAAAACTTCAGACACTTATATTAGAAATAATATCATTAAACTTCTCTTTGGTAAGGTTAACAACTTAAGTTTGCAGACCAAAAATTAGAGAAAAAAAGAGAGACAAGGATAGCTAACATTTTGGCCCTAACCCTTCAAGGTCAGTGAGGACTCAGGACAGTAGAGAACCTGTATTGTAGCATCTGTAACTCAGTGGTGTCCCAAATCTTCTGTTCAAGGAGATTATGGGGCCGTAGATGTGATGATGTGCCTAAGGAGAGTCACATGGAAAGAAAATATTCTCTCAGGCTTTCTCAGTGAGCAATTGGTCAAGCAATGGCCATGACTCATCCACATGGCTGATACAGACAAAGGGTCTACGAAGTGTGGTATAGAGTTTCAGGATAAATACTGAGGGGATTTGACTGACCTTGTCAGATATAAAAGTTATATTTTTTGCAATATGGGTCTTGCTTTATCTTGGTCTTAATCATCCAGAAGAAAGGTATAAAAATGAGTTATGAAAAGTAAAACTACATGAATATGCTGACTATAAGAGGCTCAAGTCAATAACTTCCAATGTTGCCGGCCCTGCAGATAACTCACCACTGTTATGGACTACTGGACTATGTTGAACTACTTTGCTGAATTCATGCACATACAATATTTGAATGGCAACAGAATACCCATCTCTAACAAAAGTAAACAAAAAAGGAGATATAAATGATGGACCATTTTGTAGTGAAAAAAATATGTGTATCTATATATACAAAATAGGATAGATATTCAGCTACTTTCTCTTAGTTCAACGAGAAGAAAGATTTGTACTAATAGTTTTTAGACAAGATATTATGTCTGCATCTTTTGCTATGGATTACTACTATGAAGACAACAATATGCAATGTATTAATTATTGTAACTGTCCTACTAACCTGTTTTTAAACTGTCTCAATGCTATTTCTCTCTCTCTCTCTTTTGGCAGAATAGGGGATTGAACTTAGGCCCTTGTACTTGCCAGGCAAGTCCTTATTCTACTGAGCTATTTCCCTGGCCCAGTGCTATTTATTTCTCAATAAAATTAATATCAAAATAAAATGAATAAATAAATAAATAAACTTGGAGCAAAAAATCAGAGAATCATTAAAAAGACTATGATAGAAAGGAACAGGATGAGCCGGGCGTGGTGGCGCATGCCTGTAATCCCAGTACTCGGGAGGCTGAGACAGGAGGATTGTTGCGAGTTCGAGACCAGCCTGAGCTACAAAGTGAGCTCGAGGCCAGCCTGAACTGCATAGTGAGACCCTGTCTCAAAAAGACAAAAAAAAAAAAAAAAAAAAAAAAAAAAAAAAAAAAAAAAAAAAAAAAGAAAGGAACAGGAACTGTTAGCATGTGGAAATTCTAAATTGACTTATATCAGAAAAAAAATTTAAATTGAATCATATATTTTTCTCAATGAAAGGAAATAAGATATTTTTTTGGGGGGATCACAAATTATAGACATAGGATCTGCCTGAGCCCCTCCTTGCCCTTCCTTGTGGAAATCCCACTTCCTCTTGGTCACTGCTGCTGAGATCTTGGTGGCCACTGAGGCTGTGACTCAAAAAACAGGATGAGGTCTGCTGAGGACACTACCAGTATACTAGGACCCAGGTGTGGGATTAACCCAGCTTGTATCATTCATGATGCTAACCTTGTCCAATCAACCACCACCACTACACTGTTTCACAGAAAGCATGGAACTCCTGCAAGGGCTAATGAAACAGGAGCTGGCTGGAGATGCTTGGGCCTTGTTCCCAGAGAACACTGATCATTGCAGAGCCCTATTTCCTTGCTCTGCTCGTCTCTTGCTCCTTTTCTCAGTGTGCTCTGTAACTTGGGGCATGTAATTGGGGGTTCACTGCAGAAGTCCCTGATAACTGGCACTTTGGAAAGCAAGATTCCCTGTATTAAATCAGATTATCTCAAAATAAAACAGGATACCAACAGAATTTAAAATTCAAATGAGCTAAATGTTATAACATATCTAGCTATCCTTCTTAACCCTAACACATTCTTGTGTGTGGCTTTCAGGAGGTGGCTGCGTTATGGGTGTGTAGTACTGGATTAAGGCAGGGACCACAGCATTATTTCCCTAAGTGATTTAACGCAGCTCAAGGGTGAATGAATGGCTTTACTGAAGAAGAAAGCTCTCTAGTGGCTGTGGGTGACACCAAACAATAGGTTTGTAGGCTCCATGGACTAACAGGGAAAATAGAAGGAAGACCTGTTACTTTCTGCCAACTCTGCTGTGGACTGTTTCTCTGCTTTGTTCCTCTGGTCCTACCTTAGAACCAGCCAACTTGGACTAAAATTTCTACAAACTGTGAGGTGAAATAAACCTTTCCTCCTTTCACTTGTGGATGTCAGGTGTTTTGCCTTGAAATTACATAGAAACACATTTTGTATTTTGCAAGCATATGGGAATTTTATAGTTCTCTTTTTATTGTATGTTGATCTTTACTCATAGCATTTAAAGTCTGATTGTCACTATTGGAATTTGTTAAGATTTTCTTTATAGTTCATCAATTTTCAAAAATGTATACATGTATTTGAAAAGAATGTATAGTCTGAAGTTATTCAGGAAAGATATAAATTTTAGTGGGTTATTCAAATATTCCATATCTTTAACTTTATTTATTTTAATTATTTTATAAAGAGATGTTTCTAAATCTTCCAGAGTAAATGTGCATTTGCCTGTCCTTGTAACTCCATCAGTTTTGTTTTGACTATTTTATTAGATGATATACATGCCCTCATATCAAGGCTTGACTAGGGCTGGGGTCTGCTTTCAGAGTGGTTGACTTGTACGAATATTGGCTGCAGACCTCAGTTTCTTATTGACTTTTGGTGGAAGGCCTTGGTTCCTCACTGTATGGAGGAACCTCCCTAGAATGCTATCCAAGTGCCTAATGATGGAGGGGATGTGATCTCCCTAGAGAGAGAGCATACAGTGGCTTCTGTCACCTCGAAGTCATACGTGTTCACTTAGGCCACATCTTTTTTTCATTAGAATTCAGCTACTAAATAAGACCATTATCTCCAGAGGGGAAATGAGGCTGTCCCTTTGAAGAGAGGAGTAGCAGTGAGCATTTGGGCCTTTTAAAACCATCACAGTGGGTTTTTTCATGACACACATTTTTCATTGTTTTATTTCCAAACTGTTTACATGTATTTTAAGTTTAGCTTACTGATAATATTTTTATGCCACTCTGCCAATCTTTTTTTATTTTTTAACATATTTTGTACAGTGTCTAACTGTGCAACTCGGACTCATAGTGATTCTCCCATTTTTAGCCTCCCCAGCACTGGCATGCACCACCATGCCCCACTTTGTTGCCAGCTCAGTGCACTCCAGGGGCAGAGTTGGAGTGGCGTATGGGACAGGGATCTAACCCTGGTCCCTGCACTGGCCAAAGCAGGCACTTAGTCCACTGAGCTATCTCGCCAGCCCTTGCCAATCTTTTTTGTTTAATAGTTTTTTGTTTGTTTTGTTTTATTTTTGCAAGGCCATTTTCATTTAAGGTAAATGCAATATATTTGGTTTTAAAGCTACTGTCTTGTTAATTGACTTCTCTTTATCCTACTGTTGTATATTTCTCATTTTTTTCTACCTTTGACTGAGTTGATTTGAAGGTCTTGGGGAGAGCTGCTGTACTTCTGATTAATTAGATGCAAGTCATTCTCAGTTTCTTAGTTTGTCAGTGTCTTTTCATAAATCAGCAAATACAGTTAGAGAAAAGAATCCCCATGAGCTTATTTCTGTGGATTTTTTTTTTTTTTTGCATTTTCCTTTCTAGTTTGTGTCTCTATAATTCTTTCTTGTCTTATTGATTCTATAAAGGTTTCAACTAGGATATTTAAGTCTGTTTCCAGTTGTTTATTTGGAAATGTTGTTCTGAATACTTATTTTTCTTCAATGAAGTCCTGCTTTGTCTCATTTAAGTTTTAAACATGGTGGAGTAATTATTATTATTATAGTACCATTTTATTGGTGAGAAACCTGGACTCAGATAACCCAGTTCCATTTAGAAAGCAACAGCCTTGGGCCCTAGAGCTCAGGTCAATGGTAGAGCATTTCTGAAGCCTGTGAGAGATTCTGGGTTTGATTTGTAGGGCTGCCAAAAAGCAAACAAAGAGGCAGGAGGAGGGAGATGGGAGGAGGAGCTGAGGGACAGATTTAGAGTTTAAGCCTACTATACCTTTCTGTCTTTATAACTCATGCTATTTACATTAGCTAAAAGCAATTTTGGCTCATATCCACTGGAACACACTGTTAGATTTATATAATAATTATAAATGTATGATTGGAAAATGGATAGTTTTTCTGTTATATATATAATCAGTATTTTACAAAATAATGGTACTTTATTTCAAATGTCTAATTCAACCTAATAGATGGGTGTTATTTTTAAAATATGCATAAAAACTGAGTCTCACTTTATTTTAAGTGAAATAAGCCAGATACAGAAAGAAAAAAAATATCACATAATGTCATTCACACATGGAATCTAAAAGTGTTGATTTTATAGAAATAAAGACTACAGAGCTGGGGAGATATCTTGGCAGCCTAAGCGCCTGCCTGGCAAGCACAGAGTCCCGAGCTTGATCCCTGATATTGCACGCCCGGCCAGCCTGTGGGTGAGGTGGCACAATTAGAGAGAGCCTGTGACCCCTCCCCAGGAGAAAAGGATACAATGGCAGTTACTAGGCTCAAAAATGGCTGAGGTGGGTGTTGAGGAGACACTGCTCAGAGCATCCAAAATTTCAGTAAGATGAGAAGGAATCTGTTGAAAGAGATCTATTGTACAATGTGGTGCAAACAGTTAACAATATATTGTATTAAAATGCTGAGACGCAGCCAGGCGTGGTGGCGCAGGCCTGTAATCCCAGCACTCGGGAGGCTGAGGCAGGAAGAGTGTTGTGAGTTCGAGACCAGCCTGAGCTACAAAGTGAGTTGGAGGCCAGCCTGAACTGCACCGTGAGACCCTGTCTCAAAACAAAAGACAAAAAAAAATCATTAAAAATGCTGAGACGCTAATGAGATGTATTCACACTAAAAATGATAACTATATTAGTCATTCCCAATGTAGATATAGTTGAAGACATTGTGTTATTCATGAGTTTTATCTGTAAATTTTTGAAAATTGAGTTTCAATTTTTAACACTTTTTTACTTTCATTATCATTATTATTATTTTTACCTATGATTCTCTCTCTTTTTCTCTTTTTTTTCAAGTACCGGGGATTGAATTCAGGCCCTTACACTTGCTGGGTAGGTACTTATGCTACTGAGCAATATCTCTAGCTGACACAGTATTCATTTTAAAGGAACTTAGCTTTGCTTCAAATTTCATTTATTTCTCATTAAAATATGATAATGAAACAGTGAAGTCTTTTTAAAATTTTATTATTTCAAAAAGAATACAAAATAATAAGAACAAAAAAACCCATGAGAAATGACACAAAATTTCACTAAACAAAGTAAAAGGAATTTTCATAAAGTTGCATAACTATTGCATTTTAGATTTCAGCATATATTATTTGTCTTTCTGGGGCGACAGTGACATATTTTGAAAATCTACATAGAATCTATCTATCTCTCTCTATATATCACATTTTTGTCTAGATATTTAAGGTTTAAAAGTTAATACTTAAGAATAAGATAATTCTTTTTTTTTTTTTTTTTTTTTTTTTTGTCTTTTTGAGACAGGGTCTCACTATGCAGTTCAGGCTGACTTAAGCTCACTTTGTAGCTCAGGCTGGTCTCGAACTCACAACAATCCTCCTGCCTCAGCCTCCCGAGTGCTGGGATTACAAGCATGCGCCACCACGCCCGGCTTGAATAAGATCTTTCTTATAGCATCTTTATTTATTTATTTTCGGCAGAACTGGGGAAGCATCTATATTTAGAAAAATGAATTCTTTGGTAATTTTCACTGATAAGAAATTTGAATGAATTTTCTAGCAGTGATATTAGAATATTTCCCGTTCCTCTGCAATGATGAAGTTTAAGTTGAACTAAATATTTTTGAAACAGAAAAATTGAAATGACAATAAAAACTGCATCTTTTTTATGCAAATGGGTTATGCCCCTTTATCCTGAGACCAAGAGTTCTGAGGTTACTTCATGAAAGCTTTCTGCATCCAGTGAGGGGGCTCCAGGCTAGGACGTAGACTTGGCCCTTGTCCTTTTTCTTTTCTCCTGTGATGCCTGCTGTAGTTACTTTCTCATCACAGAGACTCCATACCTGGCACCCGCAGTTCTAAGGAGGGAAGGCTTAGCTTGGCCCACACTGTGTACAGGTTTCATCCCGTAACCAGCTGGCTCCAGGGCAGGGAAGCATCGTAGAGGGCAGAGGAAAAGGACCCATGGGATGAGAGACACGAAGTGGAGAGAGAGAGGGCCAGGGGGGCAGGAGGGTGACAGACCCTCACCCTGCACCCCAGGAGCCCACCTCTGCCAGCCAGGTGTCACTTCCCTCCTGCACATTTAGCTACCAGTTAATCTGCCAGTGGCCCAAACTGAAGCTTTGTGCGCTTGTGACCCACTTGCTTTCCAAAAGCCCATGTAGGAGTGCATAAGGTTTTGGCATGCCATCCAGACATAGACCAGAAGAGTGTCATTCGAGAGAAAAGGAAGTAGGAGGTGGGTTCTCTGGCCACTGTGTAAGTTTTTAAGGGAGTAGAAATATGGAATCAGATTTGGAGTTTTTCTTCTGATGACTTGGATCAGATTATTGTATGTCATATTACTAGAGTGGAGAGGGAAAGAGAGAGAGAGAGAGAGAGAGAGAGAGAGAGAGAGAGAGAGAGAGAGAGAAAGAGAGAGAGAGAGAGTTAGTTCAGAGAAGGGTGCCAGAGATGACAAAAGACTGGTGATTAGAAAGGAAAGCCATGGCTTTGAAGCAAAGGAAAATCCTTCGCTCTGAGGAAGAGGAGGAAGAGGATGAGAGGGGCACTGGAGCAGTGCCTCACAGGCCCTTAAGGTCAGTCTGATATGCTCTGGGTCTGCTGGGTAGAGATTATAGTCAGTGTAAGTGTAGAAGGTCAAAGTGTATGCTGTAGTTTTTCTTGTTTGAGATAGCAAGCATAAGAGATGAAGAGGAGAAAAAAGGGATTTATGGAATGGTACCTTCAATGACTACAAAATATTTCTTATTATTGGAGGTTTAGTCCTGAAGTTGAAAATTTGTTGGATTCTAGAAGTTTAAAGTGACAGAGAAGGCAAAATTTGGCTGCATTGTGGAAAGCTGCCTTTGGGCCATGGGAGAGCTTACTCAGTGATCCTTTGGGAGAGGTTTGCCTCGAGCAGGCATGAAGGAGAGTTTGCTCATTGGTGAGACAACAGTGAGTCCTGTCAGACAGCATTTGTGTGTGGTCACTGCTACATTCCTAAGGCCATGAAGTTGACTCCTTATCCCCTAGCCAGAATTCCAATATTATGAGTTGCAAATAGATGTTCTTAGTGGGAAATGCTGGTGAAATCTGGAAAACTACTATAAGAAAAAAAATATTAGTACTGTATTGGGAATCCGCCATACCTTGAGGGTATCAGGTTGTATCTCTTACCCAGTAGTATCTTTCTCCTAGTCAGGAGTGCTTCTACCCATTGCTCTAACCATGGAGGGCTTGGGATAGGGGAAGATGGTAAGGCAGGGTAATAGATGCCCCTTTGCTCATGGCCAGGTTTCTAAATGAGAAGTGACACTGAGCCAGAGGAAAAGAAATTTTAGCATTAAATAAGTACAAAACTGAGACCGTGTGTAAAACACATAAAAAGTATGAAAATGGGTTGGAGAGATGGCTTGGTGGTTTAAGGGCCTGCCTAGAAGCACAAGGATCTGGGTTCAATCCTTGGTACTGTATGTCGTGTTGGCATTGTGCCATGCTGGGTACTGAAACTGGGTATGGTGGCCCATGCCTGATAATCCCAGTGCTTGGGGGGGGGGAAGGACACAGTCTAAGCTGTGTAGTGAGACCTTTTACCACATAAATAAATAAGACTAAAAAATAAAAAAAAAATAAAATAGACTCCTAGAAAATAAAGATTGTCTTCATCTTCTCATTTTCATGTGGACATAATTTTCAGCTTATTTTAGTAAATGATAAGGAGTGAGATTTTTGGACAGTAAGATAAGAAACTGATGAACTGTCTTCTAAAGCGATTGTACCATTTTGTCTTCCTGCTAGCAATGGGTGAGAAGTTTTTTGTTTCATATTTTCATTGGAGTTTGGTATAATCAGTGTTTTGGATTTTATTTATTTTAACTGGTATATTGCATTGTTTTAATCTATAATTCTTTAATTACATATAATGTTAGACATCTTTTTATATGTTTGGTTAAAATTTTCCATGTATTTTGGTGAGTTTCTGTTTATATCTTTCCTCATTTAAAAATCTATTATTTTCTTATTATTGAGAATGGCTACTTATTTGTATATTTTAGTCATGAGTGCTTTGTGAAATTTGTGTTTTGCAAAGGTTTTCTTCCAGCATGTACTTATCTTTTCATTGTCCTAACAAAATTCTTCACAGAGAAGCAGATTTAATTTTAATGTAGTCACACATCAGTTTTTCCTAATGTGATGTGGTATCTTTATACAATGGAGTATTACTCAGCTATAAAGAATGATAAACTCCTAATGTGGATGCTACTTTGTATATTGTATCTAAGAAGATAGAGACCACCTACATTTTCTACCATTGTATCTTTTGGTTGTTTATATTTATAGGTTTGTACTTTACATATGCCTATATTTTATATCATTTATTTATTTACTTGGTACAGGGTCTCAATATGCAGCTTAGACTCACAGTGATCCTCCTGTCTCAGCCTCTCCAGTGCTGGGCTTATAGCATGTGACATCATGCCCAGGTCTGGTGGCTTGGTGCAGGGCCTGTGTGGCAATATGTTCAACCTGAGTCCTTGCACATGCCAGGCAGATGCTTAGACTGCCAAACTATCTCCGTGGCCTCTAAAACTGTTTAGAGTTAATTTTTGTGGCAGTTTAAGATTCATGTGTAGTTTTTTAATTTATGCATATGAATGCTAGTTGTTTCTGTACAATTTATTATAACAATTGTTTTGCCACCAAAATTTCTTTGTCAAAGATCAATTGAGTAGACATCTGTGTGGGTCTATGTTTTCATCTTTCTATCCCTTATTTATTTATTTGTCTACTCTTTTGCCCATAGAATGCGATCTTGATTACTGTAGCTTTGTGGTAAGTTTTGAAGTTGGGTAGTATCAGCATTTTATCTTTATTGTTCTTCAAGACTGTATTGGTGAGTTTGGGTCTTTCCCCTTTCTATATGTACTTTAGAGTCAGTTTGTTTTTATCTATGAAACAACTGGCTAGAATTTTGTTTGGAACTGTTTCGGTTCTAAAATTGGAAAAAATGACTTCTTAATGTTGAGTGTTCCTATCTATAAATATGGAATAGTTCTCCATTTATTTAGATCTTTTTGACTGGTTTAATCAGTTTTGTACTTCATGAGATATTTCACATGCACACATGTATATTTGCTGTTGTTAGATTTATATTTAAGCATTTCATTTTATTGTGCTAACGTGATGGTACGTGTTTTAAGTTGCACATTCCAAGTACCCAATGCTGATATACAGAAAAGCAACTAACATTTGTGTAGTGTTAATCTTGTATCCTGCAACATTTCTGTAATTGATTTTTTTGGATATTCTACATGCACAATTGTGTCATCTGTGAATGAGAACTCTGTTTCTTCTTTTAAGATATGTATACATCTTGTGTTTTTATCTTTTTACTTGTCAAGTCAGCTAAGATTTCCATTACATTGTTGAAGAAATGGTGAAAGCAGACATACTTGCCTTGTTCTTGAACTGTGTGAGAAAAATGTAGTTTCTCACAAATAAATATGACATTAAGCATGGGTTTCTTTTGAGGGATGTTCTTTTTTATGAATTTAGTGTAGGGTCCACAGGGTCTCACTACATAGATCAGACTCAAAGTGATCCTCCTGTTTTCAGCCTCCCAAGTGCTGGGATTATAGGCGAGCACTACCATGCTCATTCTCAATCACTGTCGCAGTGCATCCTGGGAGTGTGGCCGGCATGACACGCTGGGGATTTAACCCTGGCCACTGTGCTCTGCCTAAGAAGGTTTTTAAGTCCTCTGAGCTATCTGGATGGCCCTTAAGAGTTTGCTCTCCTACTTTTTTTTGGGTGGTGGTGTGTGGCACCTTGCTCAGCTTGCCCCAAGAGGGGGCTGGTTCAGCATATGGTGTTGGGGCTCAAACCGCAGTCTCCTGCACCTGCCTAAACTTGCCAAAACAGGCACATTAGACCACTGAACTGTTTCTCTGGCCTCTGGGGATGTTCTTTATCAAGGAGAAGGAAAACAAAATTTTTACCGCTAAGATTTTAGATACAAGTGAAGGACTTTACTGCCGAAATTTCCTCCAAAATGTGGCTTGTCTTCTGATTCTCTTACTAAGAGGCTCCTATTACACAAATGAATTGTCACAGTAAAAGAAATGTCTTCTTTCAAATCAACAAAAACCTCTCGATCCTATTTAAAGACTCTCTGGGCCACCTGAAGTGAAAACATTCTCTCAGGCTTTCACAGAGAGAAAATTGGACAAGCAATGGTCTTGACTCATCCACGTGGCTGACACTGACAAAAGATCTACAAAGCGCAGTATAGGGTTTCAGGCTAAATCCTGAAGAGATTTTACTGACCTTGTCATATACAAAAGTTACATTTCTTGTTATACAGGTCTTGCTTTATCTGCTGGATCCAGCAGAAAAGTACAAACATGAAGTATAAAACGTAAAGTCATAGTAATAAGATGAGCTGTAAAAGGCTCTAATCAACAACTTCTGACATTGTCAGTCATGCAGATAACCCATTACTATTATAGACTACTGGACTATATTATATTAGTTGGCTGAATTTATGCACCTGCAATATATGAATGGAAACAGAATATACATCTCTTGACAAAAGTAAACAAAAAAGGGGATATAAATGAGGGATCATTTTGTAGTGAAAAAAAAATACATCTATATACAAAATATCATAGAGCCCCGCCCAAGCCCAGGCCCTTCGAGAGTGTGGGAGAGCTTCTGCTCTCTCCTGTGCCCACTGGTCTTCTCCAGACCAAGCCCAGACCTGCTGCATGAGTGAGACCTTTTGCCATACTCTGGGAACCCTCCACCCCTCCCAAGCCAGCCCAAGCCTGCCTTGTGAGTAAGAACTTCCACTTCTGCCACGCTCTTGGGACCCCTCCCACACCTGCCCAAGACCAGGTCCTGTGAGTGTATGGGAGAACTTCTGTGCTCTCCTCCACCCCCTGGAGCCCTCCAGACCCAGCCCAGGACAGCCATATAGGCCTGGGGTGAAACTCTGCAGCTAAAGTCTCTGCAGAGAGAATAGGGGCCAAAGCTACACAGCTAATCCAGGAGCAGAACAGCTAATCCAGGAGCAGAACATATTGCCAGAGGGGTACAACAGGTTCACCTCCAAGGGCTGCAGCAGGAAGGAACTGAGCACAGTAGCCAGACCCAAGCCAGGCACAATTGGATGAACTTAAACTTAGTAGATCTGCACTCGAATTTTAGTAGGTGCTAAGGTTCTAACTGCATCAAAGCTCTATATCAAAGGTCAGAGGACAGTGCTATACAAAATGACAAGGAGAAGGAGCAAAATGCAATCTCAGGTCCCAGCTGAAATGTCTGAATTAATAGCGTCTGAAGTAAAGAAACAAGAGCAGAAAGTATAGAGGAACTGAGATCAGAATTGACCTCTGAAATAAAAAAGAAATCTCTGCATTAAGAACACCTGAAGTAAAGAAACAACAGCACAAAAGTATAGAGGAACACAGATCAGAATTATATAGAAGAAATAAAATCAGAACTAATCTCTGAAGTAAAAGAATTAATAACTGCTTCTCAAGAAGACACTGATTAAAAAAATAAAAGGGATCAGAAAAACTACAGATTCTTTGAATGAGCAATACAGGAATGAGATAGATCACATGAAGTACAGTCAAAGAGATATAGAGGAACTTAAAATCTCAATCACAAGCTTGCAAAACCATGTGAGCAAAAGTGAAGATAGAGTTTCAGATCTTGAAGACGCTGTCACAGCTAGTGAAAAGGTAGGAAAAGGTCTCTTAAAAACAACTAGGATGCAGGAAAAACTAATTCATCACCTGCAAGACGATGCAAAGGCGAACAATGTGAGACTAATAGGTATCACTGAGAAAGAAAGAGTCAATACAAATGATATAAAAAGAATATGAGCAGGCATAATAGAAGAAAACTTCCCTAATATGAGGAAACAATCTGACATTCAGGTAACCAAAGCATACAGTACTCCAAATAACTTCAACACAATTAAAATTACCTTAAGACATTTAATAGTCAAGATCCAAGAAATCCAGCATAAGAACAATATACTAAAAGCCATTAGAGAAAAGAAATAGATCACATTTAAAGGAAATCCTGTCAGAATAATGGCAGATTTCTCTTCACAAACCATGAAGGCAAGAAAAATATGGAACAGAGTACTTCAAGTCCTTTACGTGTGAAAACACATTCCAGCCCAGACTATTGTACCCTACAAAACTCTCTTTCAAGTTTGATGGAGAAGAGAAATATTTCCATGACAAACAACTAAAGAATTTCATGATGACAAATCCAACCCTATACAAAATAGCATAGATATATAGCTACTTTCTTGTAGTGTTTAGACAAAACATCATGTCTGCATCTTATACTATGAATAACTACTACAAAGACAACAAAATGCAATGTGTTAAATTATTGTATTTATTTAATAATTTAATTATCATTGAAAGTATCTCATTGCTACTTCTTTCTTAATAAAATTATTAAAAAAAAACTCTCTTCCATAAAAGGAGATCCACTAGTTCACACAGTGAGTTCTTTTTATTAAATCAACTCAACAACTTCTCCTGAATCCTTCCAATACTTTTCTGCTGCAGACATGCAAGAAAAGGCAGGACAAAACTCCAGTTCTCTTAAGTGGCATGCAGACTTGATGGTGAGGCATGGTGTATTGAAGAAGAAAAGACATGTCTGCATCACTCTCAAATACAAAATGAGTCAGACTTAGAAAGTGCTCTTAAAAACTTTGCTTGGTTACTTGTTAGGACACCTTAAAGGGTACTTGCTATTCTTATTTTCCTCAGATTTGTACTACTCTCACAAACTTGTTTGCCAGATACTGCTCAATCCAGTCCATTTAGATATCTTCCCCCTCTAGGACTGGGGACTTCAACTGAGTAGGTACTTGCTATTAGTGTTGTCTAGGTATAAAATGGTGTTTTTATCAGAGAGGCCACCTCCAAGGAAAAGGGACAACATTTGTCGGTTGATGCAAAGGAAAATAGTCATCAGAAAGAGCACAATTTTTCAAACTGAAAAGTGTTACCATCTCTTTAAGTTTTACATATATATGATAACTTATTCTCTAAACCAGTGACATGTCCCCATCCCCTTGTTTTGTCTTTTGAACAAATAACTCAGAATCCCTCACATCTTAGGAGCTGTTATGGGAGAAAAATGTCAGCAGGGGAAAAAATGCAGAAAGAAAATACTGGAAAAGTCTTTCCATAAATTGCCTATGTTTGCATTTGTTGAGGTTCGTGAGAGTTTTCAGAGTGACAGATAATTTAGAACTGTTTGTTCTAAGGAGGAGAAGAGGCTGTAAGATGTCCTCAAAACAATTCCATATGTTAACATGAGAGTCTTAAGAAATTCAGTGTATGTTCTGTCACTTCAGTGACAGACCTTCTGGGTAATGGTTTCTCAAGGCATTAAAACAAAGCAAAACAAAACAAAACAAAGCAAGGTGCCATCAGCTGAGCTGAGCTGTATTTTATGTGCAGAGAACTAAAGTTTAAAAGAATAAACCAGGCACTTGCATACTTTTTTTCTCACCAAAAACTGGAAATAAGTAGGTGAAGAGTGGGGGTACATTTAAAAAGCAATATAAATTCCCAAAAAGAAAAATTCCCAAGCCCTATTGCCAGCTAGACTAGAAGTAGACATGAAAGTCAAGAGAACTAGAAGTAGTCCACAAAGCATCAAACAAGAGTTACATGTATACTTTATACTGTGAGGCTTAATTTCCACATCCATGAAAGGGTGGGGCAGGACTGGCTCACCCCCATTCCCACCATCCACACCTTTTCATCATCTTCTACTTCCATCCTATCCATTTCATTATGGGGTATAAGGCACAGTTATGTTTATTAATGAATCATCTCTAACCCATAGCAGAGGCTATGGGAAGAGTGGATGAAATCCTTGAGTATATAAAGAAAGGATTTTCTTTTGAAGAGTCACTCATAATTACAAAAGGATAAAGTACATGAAAGAAGAATCAATTTTGGTAATGGTGAGTAAAGAAGAAATTATCAAAGTGTAGCTGTTGTTGGGAGATATAGTACGTTTGAACACTGAATAGGAAAGAGAAGTACAATTTTTGCCATTCTTGTCAATCTTTCATGGATTGAAATTCTGAAGCAAATGATCTATCTATCTATCTATCTATCTATCTATCTATCTATCTATCTATCTATCTCTATCTATCTATCTATCTATCTATCTATCTATCTATCTATCATCTCTTTATTAGCATATGGTTGATTAATAGCAAGGTTGCTTGCTTTGCTACTTCTGTGACTTCTACTGGTTGCACGCTGCGTGGGAAGGACTCAATGAGACCTGGAAGCCACACAATAGTGATGAGGCAATGACCTTTGAAAACATGGCTGTAAACTTGACTATGGAGGAGTGGGCTTTGTTGAATCCATCCTGAAAGAAGCTCTACAGAGATATGATGAGAGAAACTCTGAGGAACATAGCTACTATAGGTAGGACCGGGCATGGTGGCATGCCTGTAATACCAGCACTCGGGAGACTGAGGCAGGAGGATTGTTGTGAGTTCGAGACCAGCCTGAGCTACAAAGTGAGCTTAAGGCCAGCCTGAACTGCATAGTGAGACCCTGTCTCAAAAAGACAAAAAAAAAAAAAAAAAAAAAAAAAAAAAAAAAAAAAAAAAAAAAAAAAAAAAAAAAAAAAAAAAAAAAAAAAAAAAATAGAGCTTGAGATAACCAGGAAGCTGAAGAAGAGAAAAATGACTGGAGAAATCAAAGAATTAAAGAGCTGGGGAAATGCAACCCATTAAAAATGCCTACCATAATTCACACTGGAGTGAAGACGTATGAGTTTTTGGGATTAGAAAAGAAGCTGTATAAATGTAGTGAGCATGAAGGAACCTGCTGTGATTTCCACTTCTCTTAGGATACAAGGACAAAGACTGGAGAGAAATCCTATGAATATGATCAATGTGAAAAATCCTCTTCTGATCTTAGTGAAAGAAGTCACTTTTGAGAGAATACCTTTGTAATAAGGAAAACTTGACAACTTCTAGCACACCCAGTGATGTTCAGATCCAGGAGAAAACATGCATTGAGAAGAAACCCTATGTATGTCAACAATGTGGGAAAGCTTTTAGTAGACAAAGTCATTGTACAATACATGAAAGAACTCACACTGGGGAGAAACCCTCTCTGTATAAGCAATGTGAGAAAGCTTTTAGTAGACAAGATTATTGTAAAATACATTAAAGGATTCACACTTGGGAGAAATGCTATGTATGTAAACAGTGTGGAAAATCTTTTAGTGCACACAGAGATCATAAAACACATGAAAGAACTCACATGGGTTAGAAATCTAATGTATGTAAGCAATGTGGGAAAGCTTTTAGTACACAAGGTTATTGTAAAATACATGAAAGGATTCACACTGGTGAGAAATCCTATGTATGTAAACAGTGTGGAAAATCTTGTATCTCAAATAAAACTCATAGAAGACATGAAAGAACTTACACTAGAGAAAAACCCTATGAATATCAACAGTGTGGAAAAACTTTTAGTAGACAAGGTCACTGTAAAATATATGTAAGAATGCACACAGGGGAATACCATATGTATGTCAGCAGTGTGGGAAAGCTTTTAGTAGACATGGCCATTGTAAAATACATGAGAGAATGCACACTGGGGAGAAACCCTATGTATGTAAACAATGTGGGAATGCTTTTAGCACACAGATTATTTTAAAATACATGAGAGGATTCACAAAAAAAGCAAGGTTTTTATTGGCTATTCTTACCAGCTCTCAGCTCTTCCCTTTACTAGTAACAGAAGTAATAAAAATAAGGACATAATAAACAACTGCTTTCTGAAAACAAGTTTATTTAGGAAGCAAAAAGTACTTAGCTGAAAATATCTACCCACAAGGAATTATTCTATACTAAAATTCTGACTTTGTATTTGCATGTAATCAAGCAAGTCTATCTCCTTAAAATGTGTTAAATCCAGTGGACTATTACTTAAACATCTTCCAAAGCTGGACGAGTAGAGACTAGTCATGTAAATTTTTGGCAACACTCAAAAAATAGTTTTTTACTCTGATGTATAAGACAGGGAAAACAAATGAAAGAGCCCTACTGTGCTACATTACCACTCTGAGCAATTTTCCAGCCTGTACAACAGGCCCGGAGAACCTGGACAGAGCCCACTGCTCACATGAGTTGAAGACAAACTGGAAGTCAGGAAAGATAAAGTCATTAGAATTCGTAGGGCAGGACACCAAAGGAATTTGAGAAGGAGGAAGGAAAGAAGAGAGGGAAGGAGGGAAGAAGAGAGAGAGAGAGACAGAGGTAGAAATACAGAGGTAGAGACAGAAAGATGAGAGAGACAGAGAGAGACAGAGACAGAGAGAGAGACAGAAAGACAGATAGAGACAGAGAGACTGAGAGAAACACACACACACACACACACAGAGGGAGAGAGAGAGAGAGAGAGAGAGAGAGAGAGAGAGAGAGAGAGAGAGAAATTTGCAGAAGTCCTCACTCAAAGTTTTAGGAGAATATGATCAGTATATAAGTGTGAGAAAAGTACACAAAGCTATGGAAAGAACTACCCAAAATAAAAATGTGAACAATCTTGAAATCTCACATTTGAAATAGTGCATGTCCAGACAAGCCAATGCAAAACTTCATAGGGAAATGAAAATGTTTCTGAGTATTGAATCAGTAATGGGACAGAATTAGTTCTAGAACGAAAGCTGCTGTTACATAACCAAGCTTCTAAGAAGCTTTGAGAAGATCAAATTATTTCTAAGAAATTTAACTATGATCCAAACAAATCTCAAGAATATTTACAATAAAAAGTTCAAACACAGAACAAATCAAAATTTGCAATGCTTAGAATCCCATAAGTAATTATAAAACTTATAAAAAGTAGAAATAGTATAATTTATAATAACAAAAATACATATGTCAAATAAAACAAATGATAATAGACAAGGACATAAAATAGTTGTAGTTCTGTATACTTGATAAGGTAGAAAAACAACTGAACCCCTTAATAGAGATATAAATCCTGTCAAATAAAGTCAAATTGAGCTTCTAAACATGGGAATACACTATCCAAGATAAAAATAGATAGAATTGATAACAGACTAGATGCTTCAATTAAAAAGGAAGTGGAAAAATTATGTACAGACCAAAAATTGCTAAAAGTAGTAGTACATTCACAGAAACAAGGCAAATAATTAAAAATCCAAACAAAAACAGAATTCAACAAGTAGCAAATTATCTTTTAGAAATGAACACCATGTTTTTCTGATTTATTTCACTTAAAAGTACATCAGCAGACTTTAAATATCACTTTGTCTCTGTAGTGTGAGAGACTAAAGGGAAAATGAGAACCAAAATATATGATAGAGTTTGTAAAATTGGAAAGGAAAAGGGGACCAAGGAGAGGGAAGGAGGAAAAGAAGGAAGGGAAAAGATAAAAGATGAGAGCAAAATGTAAATAAAACTTTATAAATAAGAGGGAAGAAAAGTGTTGAAAGTAGTGGAGGGGTATAGGAGAAAAAAAGGACTGGACACCCACTATGCAAAGGGCACCAACTCTCTATGATGCATGTGATTTATTTATTTATTTATTTATTTATTTATTTATTTATTTATTTATTTATTTATATTTTAGGGAAGGGTCTACAGGGTGTTCAAGTTCTCACTACTAGATAGGACTCATAATGATCCACCTGCTTACAGCCTCCCAAGAGCTGGGATTACGGGCATGTGCCACCACACCCAGTCTCAATCACCATCTCAGTGAACCCCAGGGGCGGGGCTGGCATGGCAGGCCTGGGGATCGAAACCCAGGTCCCTGTGACTACTTGCAGACACTTTAATCCACTGAGTTATTTGGCTGGCCCCTTGTGTATATTTAAACTGCACTAATAAACTTAAAATAATAATAAACAACACTGTGCCCCTCCTGACATTTAAAATCTGAAAGAACTATCAAGAGCACAATTTTATTATATGAAATGGTAAAAGATAACCTGAGCAACTATTTTGAAGATAACAACATGAAATATAATAACCATTGCTAGTTTGCTATCATATTGTTTTGAAATTCTGTAGCATTTTAATTGATCCTTATTCTTTGTAAAATAAATAAACTAAAATAAAGTAGTAAAATAAATCTTTCAGGCAAAGGAGAATGACACCAGAGATACAGTCAAGGGAGTGAAGAGTAACAGATATAATAATTATATAATTATATACACAAATAAAAAGAAACTTGGAGTGAAAGCAGGACTTGGGAAATGGTCAATAAGATCTCAATTAATAGCACCTGAAATAAATAATCAAATGCAGAAACATATAGAGGAAATAAAATCAGAACTAATCTCTAAAGTAAAAGAATTAATAACTGCTTCTCAAGAAGACTGATAAAAAAATACAGGGGATTAGAAAAGTGACGGATTCTTTGAATGAGCAACACAGGAAAGAGATAGATCGCATGAAGCACAAAGAGATATAGAGGAACTTAAAATCTCAATCACAATCTTGCAAAACCGTGTGAGTGAAAGTGAAGGCAGAGTTTCAGATCTTGAGGACGCTGTCACAGTTAGTGAAAAGGTAGGAAAAGGTCTCTTAAAAACAACTAGGATGCAGGAAAAACTAATTCATCACCTGCAAGACGATGTAAAGGTGAATGATGTGAGACTAATAGGTATCATTGAGAAAGAAGGAGTCAATACAAATGATATAAAAAGAGTATGGGTAGACGTAATAGCAGAAAATTTCCCAAATATGAGGAAACAATCTGACGTTCACGTAACTGAAGTACACAGAATGCCAAATAACTTCAACCCAATTAAAAAATACCCTGAAACATGTAAAGTGAAAATCCTAGAAATTCAGCATAAGAATATACTGAAAGTCACTACAGAAAAGAAACAGATCACATTTAAAGGAAAACCCAACAGAATAATGGCAGATTTCTCTTCACAAACTATGAAGGCAGGAAGAGCATGGAGCCGAGTACTTCAAGTCCTCTATGAAAACAAATTTCAACCTGGACTATATGCCCTGCAAAATTCTCTTTCAAGTTTGATGGAGAACTGAAATACTTTCATGACAAAGAACAATTAAAGAATTTCATGATGAAGAAGCCAGACCTACACAGACTACTGAAAGATGTGTTAGAGAGGGACGAGAATGATCAGAACTCCATGAACAAGAACAGAAGGAACCCACTAAATATGACAAATAATTAAAAACAGTAGAAAAAGAAGTAAACAACAACAGGTAAATAACATGTCAATTGTAACTCAATACATCTCAATTATAACCATAAATGTAGATGGACTTAAATCACAAATTAAAAGGAATATACTGTCACAGTGGATTAGTAAACAAAATCCAACAATATTCTGTATACAAGAAACACACTTAATCCATAAAGAAATGCATAGGCTGAAAGTCATATGATGGAAAACAATACTACATCCTCCAGCACTTCAGAAAAAAGCAGGGGTAGCAATCCTGTTCTCAGACAGTCTCAACTTCAAACTAAAAATGATCAAGTGAAATAAACAAATAAGTAATAGTCAAGATCCAAGAAATCCAGCATAAGAACCATATACTGAAAGTCACTAGAGAAAAGAAACAGGTCACATGTAAAGGAAAACCAGTCAGAATAACAACAGATGTCTCTTCACAAACCATGAAGGCAAGGAGACCATGGAGCAGAATACTATATGTTAGTTAGGGGAAAAATACAAGAGGAAGAGGTAATATTCACAAATATATATGCACCAAGCATGGGAGCACCCAACTATATAAGACAAATCCTAATGGACATGAAAAATCTAATATCTAATACCATAATCTTAACAGGAGACCTTGAGACCCCTTTATCCCAAAAAGGTAGGTCAAACAGACAAAAAATTAGCAAAGAAGTGGCAGAACTGAACCAGAGGTTAGAACAAATGGACTTAGTGGACATATATAGACTGTTCCATGCAACCACAGCTGACTAAATATTTTTTTCAGCTACACATGGGTCATTTTCTAAAATAGACCACATACTGGTCCATAGGTCATGCTTCAGTATATGCAAGAAAACAGAAATTCTCCCATGCATACTATCTGAACACAGTGCAATGAAACTGGAAATAAACCACAAAAGAAACCAGAAAAACCCCATAAATACTGGAAATTAAATAACACTACTCAGCAACTAATGGCTCACAGATAAAATTAAAGAAGAAATTCAACAATATCTACAATTCAATGAAAACACAAGCACAACTTATTGGAATTTATGGGATGCGATGAATGGAGTTCTCAAAAGTAAATTTATAGCTGTGAACTCACACATTGGGAAAACAGAATGAGAACAAATAAACACCCTAATGTTGCACCTCTGACATCTAGAAAAGGAAGAGCTAACCAAATCCAGAGCCCAAAGATGGGAAGAAATTATAAAGATTAGAGAAGAAATTAATTCAGTTGAGATGAAGAAAACTGTTTAAAGAATTCATGAATCAAAAAGCTGGTTCTTTGAAAGATTAAATAAGGTTGATAAGCCTGTACCTCATCAAAAAAGAAGAAAGAAAAAACTCAAATACAATCAATAAGGAATAAAAACTACCACAGACCCAGTGGAAATTCAGAAGAATGTCAATAGCTAATTTGAGAACCTTTACTTTCACAGAATAGAAAACACAGAAGAAATGGACAGATTCCTAGAAAGGTACAAATTACTAAAACTGAATTAAGAAGATATAACAACTCTCAATAACACAATAACAGCCGAAGAAGTACGAAATGTAATAAAAAACCTACCAACAAAGAAAAGTCCAGGCCGTGATGGATTCATAGCTGAATTCTACAAGAAATTTATGGGAGATATAATCCCTATACTCCTCAAAGTCTTCAATGAAAAAGAAAAGGAAGAAATTCTCCTGGAGGCAAGTACTATACTGATACCCAAGCCAGGGAAAGGCACAACTAAAAAGAGAACTGTAGGCCAGTGTCCCTCATGAACATAAATGCAAATATCCTCAATAAAATCCCATCAAATAGAACACAGCAAATTATCAAGAAGGTTATATACCATAACCAAGTAAGGTTCATCTCAGTGATGCAAGGATAGTTCTATATACTCAAATCTATAAAAGTAATACATTATAGCAATAGAACCAAATCTAAAAATTACATGATCATCTCAATTGTTGCAGAAAGGGCTTTTGACAAAGTCCAACACTCATTCATGTTCAAAGTCCTACAGAAAATTGAAATAGATGGTCTCTACTTCAATCTGATAAAAGCCATCTATGACAATACAATGGCTAAATGGGGAAAAGCTGAAGTATTTTACTCTCACATCTGGTATAAGTCAAGGATGTCCTCTATCACCCCTCCTATTCAATATAGTTCTTGAATCATTAGTTAGAGCCAGGAGACAAGAGAGAGAAATAAAAGGAATAAGAATAAGTAAGGAAGAAGTTAAATTATCATTATTTGCAGATGACATGATACTTTACTTGGAAGACCCAAAAAGCTCCACCAAGAAGCTACTAGAATTGATTCACAAATTAAGTAGCATAGCAGGATACAAAGTCAATACGCAAAAGTCAATAGCATTCCTCTACACAGATAACAAACACACTGAGAGGGAAAATTAGAGAAACAAAACCTTTTACAGTAGCACCAAGGAAAATGAAAGACCTTGGAATTCATCTGACTAAAGAAGTCAAAGATCTTTTCAAGAAAAATTGCAGTACTCTGAAAAAACAGATGGTAGAGAATTTCAGAAAATGGAAAGATATTCCTTGCTACTGGATGGGAAGAACCAACATTGTGAAGATGGCCATATTCCCAAAATTGCTGTATTAATTTAATGCAATCCCTATCAAACTGACACCAACATATCTCCCAGACCTAGAGAAATTATTCCTAAAATTTATTTGGAACCAGAAAAGACCTAGATTACCAAGGCTATCCTGGGCAACAAATACAAGACAGGAGGCATTACAATTCCTGACCTGAAATTATACTACAAAGCTACTGTGATAAAATAAACATGGTCTTGGCAACAAAATAGACCTGAGGATCAATGGAATAGATTAGAAGATGCAGAGGCCTCTACGAACACACTCAGCCAGCTGATATTCGACAAAGGGGCCAAACATACTTACTGGAAGAAAGGGAGCCTCTTTAACAAACGCCACTGGAAAAACTGGCTTTCTACATGCCGAAAACTAAAACTTGACCCAGCTCTATCACCATGCACTAAGCTAAAGTCAAAATGGTTTAAAGATCTAAGCATTGAAACAGAAACGTTAAATCTCCTGGAAAAGAAAGTATGAGGAACCCTTGAAGACATAGGGTTAGGCAAAGAGTTCATGAACAAAAATCAAATTGCACAGGTAACACTTGAAAGAGTTAACAACTGGAATGAACTCTTATTAAAAAGTTTTTGCACGTCAAAAGAAATTACCAACAAAGTGAAGACAGCTCACAAATTTCGAAAAAAATCTTCACTGATAAACACTCAGAGAAAGACCTGCTGTTTAGAATTTATGAAGAACTGGAAAAAAATTAGGGTCCCTAAATTTAAAGACCCCATCCAGAAATGGACATCAGGGTTCTCAGAGGACAAAATTAAAGAAGCAAATAAATATATGAAAAAATGCTCCATATCACTAGCCATCTGTGAAATGCAAATTAAAACAACACTGAGATATCATCTCACCCCACAAAGAATGGCTATCATAAAGAAATCAACCTATAACAAATGTTGGAGAGGCTATGGGGAAAAAGGAACCCTTCTCCACTGCTGCTGGGAATGTAGACTTGTCCAACCATTATGGAAATCAGTGTGGGGACTCCTTAACAAATTAGGACTGGAAATCCCATTCAAGCCGGCTGTCCTCCTACTGAGAATTTCACTGGAGGAACTGAAAACATTGTATCATAGGAATATATATGTACCTATGTTTATAGCAGCACAATTTGTGATAGCCAAATTTTGGAAACAACCAAGATGTCCATCACCTGAGGAATGGATGAAAAAGATGTTGCATTTTTATACAATTATTACTCAGCAATAAAGAATGATAAACTTGAAGCATTTATATTTAAGTAGAGCCACTTGAAGACATACTTATAAGTGAAATAAACCAGACACACGTGTGTAAATATCATATAGTCTCCCTAGTATAGGAACTCAAAAGAAGAGATACAAATAGAAAGCTATAATACAAATAAGGAAAGCGAGAACTTGAGGATTTTACAACTAAAAGAGGGCAAGGAGAAAAGCTAGGAATAATGCCAGGGGCAAAGCCATACATTTATATGCACAAGATGGGTAAGGCAATGATCCTGAGAAGTATCAGCATGGTATTGAAACTAGAAGTTACTTGGTAAGATTCTCACCCTGACTAACTGATATGCTGATACCTGTGACGTAAGCAACTGCACTGAAGATAGCAATGTGTAATAGTAGGGTCATGCTTGGAATGCCTGTCATTCTGGTCTTCGGAATATGTACTGATTTTTGTGACATAAATTATTTCCATACTGTTTCTGAAGTAAATTTTTTTTTAAAAAGAAGATAGTAAATGAATAAAAGAGACAAGAAAAAAATATCACAGGACTGTTTTGCTACAATAATGTATAGGTTTGATTTCTAAATTTCTGTGTAAAAATATGTAATTACTTATTCATATTTTTAAAAATTTATTTTTTTCTGTATTTTGTAGAGACTTAAAGTTTAATATATCAATACTTGATGGAAAATACATGTCCTATCTTCTGCCTAAGATGTTTGCTATTCAGAGAGATAGTGAGGTTAAACCCAACTTCATATGCTTTTCTTCTGGAGGGTTAACAACCTAAGTTTCTAGAGCAAAAATTAGAGAACTGAAAGGGATGCAATGACAGCCAACATTTTTAACATAGACTTTCAAGGTCAGTGAAGACTCAGGACATAGGAGAACCTATACTGTAACATCATGTAACTCAGTTGTGTCCCAAATTTTCTGATCAAGGATATTATTGTACCACAGAGAAATGTTATTGATGACATAGAGTGTGCCTAAGGAGAGTCACCTGGGGAGAAAATATTCTTTCAGTCTTTCACAGAGAACAAATTGGTCAAGCAATGGCCATAGCTCATTCACACGGCTCACACTGACAAAGGATCTACAAAGTGCGGTACAGCGTTTCAGGATAATTTCTGAGGGAACTTGGCTGACCTTGTCAGATACAAAAGTTACATTTCTTGTTCTATAGGTCTTGCTTTATCTTTGTCTTAACTGCCCAGCATAAAAGTGTAGCAATGAGGTACAAAAAGTGAAGCTATGTTAATATGCTGATTTGTAAAAGGCTCAAGTCAACAGGTTCTGACATTGCAGTCCTGTGAATAACCCACTACTATTGTGGAATAATGGACTATATTGGAATATTTTGCTAAATTCATGCACATACAGTATTTGGATGGCATTGGAATACCCATCTCTGACAAAACTAAACAAAAAAGGAGATACAAGTGAAGGATCATTTTGTGTCTATATATGCAAAATAGTTGGGATGGATATACAGCTATTTTCTCTTAATTCAATGAGAAGAAAGATTTGTAGTGTTTGGATAGGATATCATGTGTGCATTTTGTGCTATGAATGACTACTACAAAGACAGCAATGTGCAATGTATTAATTGTTGCAACTCTCCTAGTAACCTGTTCTCAAACTGTGTCATTGCAAATTTTTTTCTCAATAAAATTAATAAAAAATAAACTAATAATAAAATAAAAAATTGAGAAAGTCCATTTATTACAATTTTCTGTAGGGCTTCACCGCGAGTGAAAGAACAACCTACAGAATGGGAAAAATTCTCAGCCAGTTTTTCTTCAGATGAAAGATTAATATCTAATACATATGAAGAGTTAGAAGAATCAAACCCCTCCAAGCTTAAATACCCCATCCAAAAATGGACATCTGAAATGAACATATACTTCTCAGGTGAAGAAATATGAATGGAAAATAAATAAATGAAAAATGTACAACATCACCGATCACTTGAGAAGTAAAAATTAAAGCAATGCCAAGATTCTATTTCATTCCAGAAAAAAATGGCTATTATCAACAAAGCAACCAGTAACAAATGTTGGCAGGGCTGTGGGGAAAAAAGAACCCTTTTCCACTATTCGTGGTAATGTAGATTGCCTCAACCACTGTGGAAATCACTGTGGAGACTGCTCAAAAACCTTGGATTAGAGTTTGTATTTGATTCAGTACTCCCTTTCTTATTATTTTTCCAAAAGAATTCAAAGTTTCATACAATAGCGATATAAATGTACCCATTTTATAGCAACACAATTTAAAATAGCTAAATCTTTGAAACAACCAAAATGCCCATCAAGCAACAAATGGGTAAAAAAGATGAGCTCTCTTTTTATACAATGGAGTTCCGTTCAGACATAAGGAAGGATGAGAGTCATTTCTAGGTAAGTGGATGGACTTTGAGACCAAACTTATAAATACTTCATTGTGTGAGAGACTGAAAGTATAAATTAAAAGTTAATGTATAGTAGATATTATGAAATAGGAAGAAATTGTTCAAAATGAAATCAGACTGGGGGTGGGGTGAGAGAAAAGAAAAACAAGGACAAAATGTAGACAAAGCTTTTTAAGTTAAGGTGAGAAGAGGGGTTGAAGAGAGGGGAAGAAGAGCAACTAAGATGTATCATGTGCAGGTAGATATTCCTTGCAATGAATGTAATCGTTATGTATACATAAATTATACCAATAAACTTAATTTAAAAATAGTAGAAGGCTCTAATATCTTTCATTAATCAATAGAACAATGAATTAGAATATCATGAAAATAAAGAGAGATAAAAGTTAAAGCAATATCAAGATTCCATTTTACTCCAGAAAGAATGTCTATTATCAACAAAGCAACCAGCAACAAATGCTGGCAGGACTGTGGGGGGAAAAGAATCATTCTCTACTATTGGTAGGAGTGTAGAATAGTTCACCCGCTGTGGAAATCAGACTTGAATAACAATGTAATCCAGCTGGACCTGTACAATACCTGTAACAGAAGAATATATATTTTCTATAAATGTATGTGGACCATTTGCCAGAATATACCATGTCTTATGGTTTGTGTCTAGTTGTTCCCTCAAAGTCTCATGGAGTCATGGGGTAGCTTTTAGAGTTTGTGATTAATTCTTGATCCAATACTGGGATTTTGAGTGCTACACTCACCCTGGGGCAGGTAATCTGCATTCCAATGCAAGGAAGGGAGAGAGGTTTGCTGCTTCTCTTTCCTTTGCTGTTTGATGTTTTCTGCCACCATGAATGGTTGCCCTCCGCATGTGCCACTCTGCCTTGCAGCCAGCTGAGTATGTACTGAAACCTCCACTGTGAGCTAAATAAACCTTTCTTAATTTTGGGTGTTGGGTATTTTGTCCCAGCAACAAGTGAGAAATAATCAAGACACTATCTGTTAGAACATTAAACAAGCATGAAAAAATTTAAAGTATTTAAATCACACAAAATATATTCTTTGGATGTAAGAAATTAAACTGGATACTACCAACAGAAGGAAAATTTGAATATTCACAGTGTTGAAATAAAGTAAAAATGATCTAAGCAAATAATTGAAATCACATGTTCATGGATTAGAGGACTAATTTTGTTATTTTAATAAAGACATTAAAAATGGTAGTTTGCAAAGAAAACATAGTGGTTTTAAACATTAATATATTTGATAAGAATTTTAGGGGCCAGGGAGATAGCTCTGTAGAATAAGCACTTGCCTGGCAAGCAAGGTCCTGAGTTCAATCCCCAGTACTGAAAAAAAAAGGATTTTAAAGCACATGAAGTTAAAACTGATGGAATGAAAATAAAAATAAGTATAATAATAATTGGAAATTATTATTTAATAATAATAATTGGGAATAATTGGAAACTAATATTGTTTTAAATAACCCACAAATTAAATAGTCAATTAGAAATAAAATCATAAATGTACCATGTATACATTTATATAATGTGGATAAAGGAGGTTTTAGAGATAATTTTATAGGAGTGAAGTGCCTATAATGGAATAGAAGAAATGTCTCAAAAGAATATCTCACCTCTACTTTCATCCAAAAAATCAGAAAAAGTATTATGTTGAATTGAAAGTAATCAGAAGAAACGGAATTAATACATCTAAGAAGAAAATTCAACATATGTTGAACAAATATATGAATCTCACAGCTGTTTTTTCTAAACTGTGTAAATATTGATAAAAATGATTAAAAACTTACTAATGATGAGAATGAAAAAAGAGGGGAGGCACAAGTTATCAATATTAAAGATGAAAGAGATGATACCACTTCAGGTCCTGCAGATATTAGGGATATTGTGAATGACTCTATCCTAACAATATAACAATATAAATTTAAGAAAATAAAACACCATCTATTGAGGTTAAATCAGTAAAGAGATAACCTTACTACACTTGACTACGAATAAGTTGAATTTGTAACTAAAACTTTCCTACAAAGAAAACTCCAGGTCCAGAAGTTTTACTGAAAAGTCTACCAAATATTTGATGTCTTTTATTTCTTTCTCTTGATATTAAATCTTTATCCAAAAATTGAAGAAGTGGAAATGCTTTATAAGTCATTCTATGAATTCACCATTTTTATGCAAATTAAACCCTTACAAAAATCTTGCACACCAATATTCTTTTTGAAAATAAAAAATCCTTAATAAAATTTAGTAAATCAAATACAATAATATATTAAAGGCACAATACCTCAGAATCAAGTAAGGTTTATGCCTGGAATACAGGTTTCAATATTTAAAAATCAGTACAGTTATCCAACTGTACTGTGCATTTCTGCTGGTCTATGAGAAGGAGCAGCTAATGTTTAATTTGTTTCATCTTCTTTTTTCAATTATTTGTACTTTTTATCTTCTTAATTTCTTATGCATTTCTTTCTTCTTCCAATTTTACATACATATATCTGGTAATATAAATAACTGGTTGGGTTAGTTATTCATATTACAATATTATGTGTTATAACAAATGCTGTGAAATTTCTGAATCACTTGTAATTTTTTGTTTTAATTCTAATTTGTACTCTTTAAAGATAAAAAATTCAAAATTCAGTGTTTTTCTTGGAATAAAATGAATCCTTCTCCATATGATGAAGTATATTTGCAACCAATCTACAGCTAACATAATCCTTATAGTGAAAGAGTAAATTTGTGTTCTGCCTTTTCTATTCAAAATTGACCTGAAGTGTTCTCTATTCAATAAATAAAGGGAAAGAAATAAAAGATATTAAAAAAAAGAGGAAGTAAAACTAAGGATTTGTAGATTATAAAATTAAATGGAAAATGCCATGGAATCTAAAGAAACTTTTGAGACTTTTATGCTTAGTAAGGTTGCGAGATATGAATACAATTCTTCCAAGTCAATTTTAGCTGTAGTCTAGCAAAAAATAATTAAAAATTTAAAAATGTCATTTTTTCTATGACAAAATATGAAAATCATGAACATTCAAAAATGAAATATAAAAGGATACTCAAGAATTTGATATTTGAAAAAGTTAATGCTTGATATTTCAAAAAAATCTAAAAATATTTACACTACTTTTGGGAAACAGTCGGAACAGGGATCTAATAATTTTCTGTAGAGAGTCCCAAATGCAAGAGGGAAGACACAGAATATTCTGTTCAGTCCTTACAGTCCATAAAAGCCTTTTTTAGACTCCAATAATGGATATTCTAGTGCCATCAAATAGCAAATGTTGATGAAGACTGGAGTAAATAAATGTGTTTAAATGTGTCTATAAGATCAGTTTTATCATGCATGATCAGTGGCTTCAACAAATATATATTGCTATCTGAGCTATCATGTTTTAGGCTGAAAAGAGTAATGAATTTAATTTGATACAATTTCTTAGAAATGTAATAAAAGATCCCTTATACTTTATTAAGTTTATACTGCACATAAGCCAAACTCCAAGTATAAAACAGTGTCATTGAGTATAAATTACTTAATGTAAATTACTTTTCAAAAACTTTATTTTATTTTGAAGAGTAAAATCAAAAGCAAAAACAAACAGCAAAACAAACAGGATAACATGTATATTACAGATTTTCACAACAAGAATAACTAACAATGGTTGTTCTGTTATCTATCTTTATTGTCACATCTATTGCTCAGATTAACAGATATAGTTATGCAAGATTGGACAAATAATGAATATTACCACTTGCTTTCAAGAAAATGCAAATTATTTTTGAAAAAAGTCAAAGAAATTGTTTTACAGTGGTTGAGAGTTTCTTTTTAAAAATTGTAGCAATAATAATTTTAAAAACTGACTGATCCCATTTTACTTATTTTAAAAATGATTATCTATTTTATTAAAGTGCTTCCTGATCATTGTATTAATTCCTGAACATATAAGAAACATGTTTCTAACATTCACTATTTTGAGAGATTTGAATAGTACAGTCAAGCAGGAAACACTTATCTACTTTTAAAATTGTTCTGTTGGCTTCTTTAACTGAATAGACCTTAGTGCTGGTATTATTTATATATTGCCTTGGTTTTCCAATTTTGCAGCAGATATGATTATTACTTGTTCAAAAGCACTTGCACAGTGGTATCTCAAAAAACAAACAAACAAACAAATTAAAACACAAACCCTAACCCTGATATTTAGTTTGCAGCCTCTTAGAAGGTTGTCCTTTCAATGATGGGTCACGACACACTGGATCAAGAAATCAATTTTATGGCCAAAACTAGCATTAAAGAGGTAGAAAAGATTACAGTGTGGTATATGCAGTAAAGGTGCTGTGAAGTGTTTGATGGAGTGTATGTGTGTTTGTCTTCTGACATATGGGCTGCAGTTTAAAAAAATTAAAAGCTCTGTACTAGCAGCTCTTCTTTAAAAGGTATGTATAGAGCACATATATATTTTAGTTCAGACCAGAGTAAGCTAATACTCTTAGTGTGTAATACTGAATATTGTTCAAATGACAAGTGTCGTAAGTGGGTACTCTAGAAGGGCTAATGCAATAAAACTTGAGAAATACAATCTCACTGCAGAACTATCTATCAGTTTACTGTGGCATTCAGCTTCTTGATGAACAAAAATCCCCAAAGCAGCAATAGGCAGTTCAAGCAATATGTACCCTGTAAAATTATGAGTAACTGATTTGTTTATCTCCATCGACCGTTTGTTTCATGCAGCAAAGCTATTGTCACAGATAACCTGACATTCCATAAAAATTGCTTTTTCATTCTAAACAGTACTTGAGTTTCATTATTTTTTCTCTTGGATTTGCAAGAGACATCCATTCCAATTTTCCTGGACTCATTTATAAAACAGAATGTGCTATGTATGAGTGATGGGAAAAAATAATGCTATATTTGGAATTAATTCATCTCCCTCTTCCTGCCAACTCATCTTGACTTGCGGGAAAATACTAAAGAGTTGGAGAGAGACCCAGGAAGCTGCCTTCAAGGGGATAATTAATTTGTGGTCTTTGATTCTCAAGTTCCTGCGCATAATCAAGGCAGAGAAAACACTCTTGGGTGCTCTGGGCACCCAGAGTTTATTTCATGTGTGAGCTCATGCTTCTAATTAACTTTCAAAAAGCATTAAGAGATCCTTTTGTAAGGTTACACACCATATAAAATGTGTCTTGTGAACCTTTCTTTTCCTTTGTCACGTTCTTTTTAGTTACAGTAGCCACCCCACCTCTGGAATTCAGAGGTGGCCCACCTCATTCCTGCAGAAACTCTGCTGAAAGTTCCCCACTGTCTGCTTCTCTGTGCAATATCGGATTACTGAAGGACCTTTCTCTTCTATGAAAACTGACTTATGTGCCATCTTTAGACATCAGTTTTCTCCTAGGTGATCTGTGCTGATAGATTTTCTATATAAAGAAGCTTTTATGAGTGTGTTGAATAATAATGGGCTTTTCATTCCAGTTGTATTACTCAAATTATTGGTGTTTTTTTCCTAGTAATGTTATTATTCACTAGCTCTTCAACACAGTGAGCTAAAAATGTCCCGGTCATCAGAACCGGAGTTAGGGGGAGTAAAGTGGGCATTTTACAGAGGGGTAGGGGAAACACTAATGGTAGAAGGGAAAATGACTATTCCCTGGTAAGTCTTTCTTTGTGAACCTTATTGTTTTCAGTTGATAGGCAAATCTCAGAAACTATCCAAGAGATCACTAGATGTAGCTGAGTCAAGAGGCACAGAGAAGATTGCCCATTTTGTAAAGAACGGATGATGTGTTTTCTTTCATTGTGATGAAATATTTGAGATAATCAACCTAAAGGAGGAAAGGATTATTTTGATTTTATATGATTTAGTCTATGGTTATCTTGGCTTACTTACTTTTGGTCTTGTGGTGAGACAGAACACCATAGTGTGGAGCAATTTGTAGAATAAAACTGCTCACCTTATGACAACCAGGAACCCAGGTCTCTCTCAAAGGCTTGCCTCCCATGGCTTCCAGGGTGCCACACTTCATGAAAGGTTTCATCAGATCCTAGTAGTGCTACCATCTGAGAGCCAAATCTTAACATATAGCCTTTGGGATCCAAGTCATAGTAATTTATAAAAAAAATACAATTTTTTTTATGGTGTTTTCATCTTTAGTTTTTAAGTTTAACACTTTATATTCTAACTTGCAGAATTATCACTTGATATAAGGTGATATAGGGTGCCTAGGACAAACTCTCAGGAAATGGTTTCAATTCCCAGTTCCGCCAAAAAAAAAAAAAAAAAAAAAAAAAGGAAATGGTTCAGTTTCTCATGTCAGTATGTCCTCTCACTCCTCTAGCAGAAGTGTGATTGACAGAAGATCAGGTGTGCCCCACTGGATGTACCTCAGGGGCACACTTTTCCCCCGGGTGTATCCAGCCCCTGATTTATACGTAGAGAATGATAAAGATTCCATCTAGCAAGACGCAGGATTCCTCAAGGACTCTGTGCAGTTGGCTGAAACTTTTAGAATGGAACCGCACTTTGAGACTCTTCTGATTTCTAGACTACAGCACATGATTTCTGCAGTTAATGCACATTATCCTGTGTGAAGAAATATCTAGTTCACAGGTATTCATGTGAGTTTTTCAGTGACAATATCCAAGTATCCTATCTCTCTAGGCTAGTGTTTTCAAATGTTTTGTGTGACATGGACTCTTTTTCAAGATAAATCCTTATTGCAGACCTGTAGGCACCACGGGGTCAGGACTCAAGGGCAGTAGGATGGCAGATAAAGTGACCATGGAGATCCAATGACAGTTCTTAGTCCTCTTCATCCTGCTCGTCATGGCTGAGATGTCCTTTTCAAAAACCCCTTGGCTGTGCTAAGTGTGGTAACCAAGTCCCTATGAACTACCTTGTAAGTATTTCACAGATAGGCCTTCCTTGTGAAATCTCATGAGGAGAAAGAAGGTTCTGCCTTCTACCTCAGGGAAAGCTGATTTGTTTGTATCTGTTAGTGTGTGAGTTTGAATCCCCAAGACTTTTTTAAAGAAAGTTATTTCATAGACTTTTTTTTTTATTGGAAAAGCTCCTGCTCTGGGTCCCTGTTATAGAAAGAACCTCATAGAGAATATAGCTGCTCTTTGCCTTGTGGCCATGACTGTGGGTACCTGGAATGCCTGCAATGGGGCAAATCAAAGCCATTTGATTTATCTTACCATGATCACTCTGACCACAGTGAATTGCCCAGCCCAACACTTTCTGTCCCACATTCATTCATGTATTCCAACATATCAGTTCAGCTGCTATTATGGGCTAAGCATTATGATGAATGTCACTCTGTTGGTCAGCTTTCCGTCACTGTGACAAAAATACCTGAGAAAATCAACTTAAAGGAGAAAAGACTTGTTTTGGCTCCTGGGTCAGGGGTTTTAGTTCATTTCACTTGGCTCCTCTGTTTCTGGGCCTAGGGTGAGGCAGGGCATTCAAGGCAGAGAGGGCATGGCAGAGCAAAGCATTTTCCACCACCTTCTAGCATTGGGAAGCTGCAAAGCCATCAAATTATCATCAGCTTGTTAATTGGAATCTCTCATAAGCCAATCACTTTTCAAAAGCTCTGCCTCTCAACATTGCTACACTGGAGGCTAAGTCTTCACCATCCATGCCTTTAGGGAAACACTCCCAGTCCAGAGTGTAACACAAAGGACATGTTCTTTTCAACATGAATCACATTTTGCTGCAAATAGGAAAAGCATCATATAAGTGCTAAATAGTATGATTTTTGCTACAAGGAAAGCCCAAGGGAAGGATACACATCTACCAGGCAGGGTGAGGGACAAGGAATGCCAATGTAGAAAAAATTGCTTGAAAGAGTTGAGAATTTGATGCTGGCTGTTTGTTCTTACTATTTTCTCCAGGCTGTGCTCTACATGGCATATGGGTAAGAACTCCATATCTTGTACAACTTTAGGAGACACATACTACTATCATACTCATTTTAGAGATGAGGAAACTGAGGCACAGAGAGGTTAAGTAATAGGTCTGAAGGAACATACCAATAAGTAGCAGAACCAAAATGCAGTACCTCATATTCATCTTGCTAACTGCTGTGCATCCTGCCACTTTGAAGTTACCAAATTTACCCAGCTCGACATGAACTGGGATAGAATCAAGGTATTCTGATTCCCAGACTGACATTAAATTCTAACTCTCAAGACCCAAAGTGTCTATTTTTCTTAGTGGTCTGTCAGAGGCTAATGACTCTCAAAGTAGAATCTTATAAAAAGGTAAGACAGTCACTAGAATAGCAACTTCAGGGTCCTTGTTTAGAAATTCTCTGGGTAGGGAAATATTGCAAATATAAGACTGGACTTGCATTAAACAAAAATGTACTGTGAGCAACAGGCTAGTGTGTCTTGGTGAATAGTGAGATTCTACCACATGTAAGGTATAATAATAATCAAGTTTTCAAAATACTCAACCAGACTCTGTTGGCTTTTTTAAAGATGGAAATGCACAGATAAAAGACTGTTCAGGTGTTATTTTAATCTTTACCTCTCTACTTGTGGTCTTAAAAGCCTTCGCATTGAAAATAAATGATATTTCTTTCTTCTCCTTTCTAAAGAAAATTTCACACTTTAATTTTGGCACACTTAGGAAAAAATCAAAAGAAATACTTTACTTTTTTTGAGAGCTCTTTTTTCCTCTTTCCAGGAAGAAACCTGTTGCTTGCTGGGCTGTATACTAAGTATCATGAGCCCCAAGGCAAAGCTGGTTATTGGAGCTGTGATAAATATGTTTGTGCTTCACTCGGGAAGAAAGAGTCCAGCTTCAAGGGACTCCAGATTGGAACAGATTTTTATCACAGTGTAATCACTGGATTTGGTTTGAACTGAATTTTAAATCAGGAACTTTATACACAAAGAAGCAGAAACTAAACTTTAATAGAAATGGACTGAGAGCCCTGCTTTGGTAAAGGCTCTTTGCCATCTTATTTAGCAGCTCTGAAGGCATCTGGATAGTGAAAATGGCAACAGCATGGCTATGAGTATGTGTTCCTAAGTCTGACTACCCGCCCTAGATATTCCTTACCTAGGTGAGGTTGCCATACACTCTGTTATCTATTATCCAAACTGGACGTTTGGAAGTTGAAAGTAGTTGCTACTGTTAAATACAGTGGACTAAAAGCTGTAAACTGTGTAGATCAATGTCATACAGCTCGTTTCATTTGCCAAAGACCCTGAGTTTGTTCCCTAGCATTATGTCAAACAAAAAAAAAAAGAGTTAAACTAAATAATCTGATTTTAAACTGGGCAAATGATCTAAGTAGACATTTTTACAGAGAATATATACAAATGGCCAATAAACACACAAAATAATGTCCAATATCATTATTTATCAAGAAATGCAAATCAAAACCCTAATGAGATACCAGTCATGCTGACTATTATGGCCATAATCAGAAAATTAAGTAAGTCAATAATAATGGCATGTCTGCAGTCCCAACAGCTCAGCAGGCTGAGGTAGGAAACCATGTGAGCTCAGGAATTTATGACCAGCCTTGGCAACATGACAAGACCCTACCTCAAGAGAGAAAAGAAACAAAATACAACAAAAAACAAACCAGAACAAAAAGGATGATAAGGGCTGATGAGGAAGATGTGAAATTTAAGAGAATTGGAAATATATGTTTAAAAATTGAAAATAAACATGACATTTCAACCTATAGCAACAACAAGTGTAGGCAAAGTAGCTCAGTTGATTAAGCATCTGCTCAGGCAAGCATAAGGACCAGGTTTCCATCCCCCCAACACATATCACACCAGCCCCACCCTTGGGTGCACTGAACCAGTGACTGAAATGTGTTGAATGCCTGTAATCCCAGTGCTGGGGAGGCTGAAAGCAGGAGGATCACTATGAGTCTGAGCTTTGTAGTGAGGCCCTGTACCAAATACCAAAAAAAAAAAAAAAAAAAAAAAAAAAAAAAAAAAAAAAAAAAAAAAAAAAAAAAAAAAAAAAAAAAAAAAAAAAAAAAAAAAAAAAAAAAAAAAAAAAAAAAAAAAAAAAAAAAAAAAAAAAAAAAAAAAAAAAAAAAAAAAAAAAAAAAAAAAAAAAAAAAAAAAAAAAAAAAAAAAAAAAAAAAAAAAAAA
>PVKA01011140.1:0-14940 GCA_004027165.1 Ctenomys sociabilis | reverse complement strand
CAACTAATGAGTCATAAACTCATATTAAATCAGGTAGACTAGCATGAGTGATCAGCCTAGTCTTGGCAAGATTTCATTTCCAAGCAAAGAGACTGAATTAATATGGAACCTATATAGCTAGGTATAATGTCAAGTCCAAGACCAAATCAGCAAAGGATGAGAAAGAGGTAATTCTCCGTAGAGGATACTTTGACTATAGCGTTTAGAACTTGAAGAGATGGTGCAATCATCTCCTTCAGTAAAATGAGGAAATCAAGAGGAACTGGGTGTTACAGTTCGGACCTGGAGTGTTTCCTGCAGTGTCATATGTTTAAGTTTTGGTTGACAGCCTGTGGGAGGTAAGCCCATGGGAAGGCCATTGGGAGTACCCCTGTAAAGGGTGTACTGGGATACCTTCCTCTTCCTCTCTCTGCTTTCTGTCTGTGGTGGGTAGGCAGTCTTGCTCCAAAGCAAATCTCTCTTTCTTTTTTCTGTCTCTCTCTCTCCTCTCTCTGTATGCTTTCTCCCCCTCATCTCTGTATTTTAGGGAAGGGTCTACAGGGTGTTCGGGGTCTCACTACTACACCAGACTCGTAGCGACCCACCTGTTTACAGCCTCCCAAGAGCTGGGATTACAGGTGTGTGCCACAATGCCCAGTCTCATTCGCCATCTCAGTGTGCCCGCCCTGTCCCTGCACCTGCTTGCAGGTGCTTTAATCCGGTGAGCTATTTGGCTACCCCTAAATCTCTTTTTAAGTTGTTTAGATCAGGTATTGGTCACAGTGATGGACAGCTGACTACATGGGAACAACAGGCATGAACTCGGACTTAGGCACTTAGTGTACATGTCAGAAAACTAAACTTTCTTTTCTTCCTTGGTTATGCCCTTCCTGCCTTTTGGACATTAAAATGCCTCTTTATTTTTAATGAAATGAAAGTATATTAGAAAATAGTAATTTTGTAATGTTTGTAACCAAATAAAATTTTAATTATTTATTTATTTTATCAAATAAAATTTTAAAGTAAGCATCTCTGAGGATCTCTTCACAATTTGATTAGTTAGGTCAGATAGACAAGGACTCATAGCTCAAAGATAATTACAAACCATAACCATAAAACACAGTCCAAATGAAAAAGTATACTCATTTTTTTTGTCCTTCACAGAAAGAAGAAGAAAGTAGTAGGCAGCAAACATCTACACCTGCTGCTGCTTTATTTTGTTGAGGGGCTCTGAAGTCCCAGGCTTGGCTCCTGCTCTGATCTCCAGCTCCTTTCCTGCAGGGTGTCTCTGTTCCCTGAAGGTCCTTCTTGGACTCTAATTGGTGAGTCAGTGAGTACAGACAATGATAATCTAACAAAAACTGGCAAGTTCTGTCCTTTTGTATTACTTTTCTCCAAAGTGATTCCTTGGGAGCTAGAGATTAAAATTGCCCAGACTCATCTCATTACTCTGCTTGCTTTGCCTGCCTGGCGGTTGACTGAAAGCATGAGAGAGATGGCAACAGAGAGGAAAGCTTTTGCCACTGGCATGAAACTTAGCAAGACGAACTAATGAGAACTAGATTTTACAAATGCACTGTTCTTTTATTAAGCTCCTAGCTCTGGATTACAGAATGGTAAAAAAAACAAAACAAAACAAAAAAAAAAACAGCCCACTCAGGGATATTACTTTCATATTTCAGAACCAAGGCAGGCAAACAGTATTTCTAAGTACAGATACTGAGCAAGCCCAGGCATAATTCTATTGAAGGAGAAAAAAGTCAAAAGTTTCTGTACTTCACAGAGCGTTTTTTTTTTTTTTTTTTTTTTGCATGACAGCTGCACCAAGAATCATAATTAACAAGAAGTATCTGGTAAAAATCAAACAGAGTCAAGTTGACCAGCTTCCACGAATTCATTTAGTCTATTTCAGATTTCATGATATTAAACTGGTCACAAGAAGTGGCTCATAATAAAATGAGGTAAAATATGGCTTGAGGATATCTTGTCAACTTTAATCACTGTAGATTAATTACATTTTTCAGAAACAAAACACATTGTTTGGGATGTTTCCAAGTTTGGCAACACCCAGCTAGTGTGTCCAGAGGAAGATTGGTTTAGGCAGGTAAATGTTTTTAGATTACTTGTGGTTGAAGGGTTGCCAGGCTCTGTTCTCAGTAAATAGAAATTCTGATTTGTGGGGCCAACATTGCCCTACTGGGAGGGAGGCACTGACAGATACCATCAACAGGTAAGTTTGTGTAAAGACTCGGAAAGCCATTAGGGGAATACCTCTGAGTGTTTACCTACAAAATTTTGCTTGGCACTGCCAAGCTACTAGTCAGCAACCGTTTCTGGGCAGGATACTACATATCTTTTTTTTTGGATGGTATAGCTTAAGATACCACAGATTTTCTCTTTTCTAGAAACTTGGTTAAAGGATGGCACAGTAGAAATTTAAATATGCTGTATAACATATTTAAGTATCCATAACTGATAAGGTCTAAACCAAGTGCAGATTAATGACATTTATATGAGCAAATTATTTAGAAATATGATTTAAATGTGAGCTGATTTTCTTGATTTCTCATGGAAAACGTGTGGAGAGGTTAGGACCAGATGGAGAACATATAGCTGTATACAGCACTTACACAAACATGTGGACTTGTTACTTGAAGTGTTAGAGCAGGAAGCAAATATAAACAAACCAGAGAAAAGTTAGATTCATGGTGTAAGTTACAAAAGAGTGTGACAAACAGTCAGCTTCAGCACCAACTATTTAGTAAGGAGGCCAAGAACAGGGAAGAGATGACAAGCAAAGGGGGTAAGGACCATGTACTATGTACAGCACAGCATCTCCACACATTTCTTTTATATCCCAATACAGGCATAAACCCAAGCACACTGACTCCATCGATCCTCAGTACTTATTATCCTTAAAGAAGGTACAAGTATTTTCTTTAGCTTAGGGTTCCTGACCCTTGGATGGTGGGTGGAATGTAGATGTGGACGAGTGTGTTCCTCATGGATTGGAATGGAAAACTCACATTTTTCTTTGCAACTTCTAATTGAAATTTAATTTTCACTTATAATGTCACTGTAGTCAACAGACCACAGTAAAATTAGCAGTATTTGTGACTGGTCACTAATACAAGTGAAATATTTTATGCCATATTTCAAAAAGTTTGTATTCATGTTTCAAAATCATAGAAGCTACATTTGGTGTATTATCTAGTTATTTCCTATGTGATATGAATTTTTTATTCAATAGGCTCTATTTCCTTTGCAAACTTTTTAATTCATTTTAATGAGAAAAAAGATAAAATATCAATCAGTTTCCTTTATACTCTTATATCTGATACCCCGCTATACTTGCCCAGATTGCCCAGGTATTCATGATACAAAAGCACCTGCCTATGGACAATTAAGATTAGAATTTAGCTCTATTTTGAGTATTAATTCATTTAAAATACATGATTTGTTTTTAGAATGGCTTGAGGCTCACAGAAAATTGTCATGTTAGTATAGATTATTCACATATCAATGCCCAGTTTCACCTAACTTTCGATACTAATATGGTATATTTGTTATATTAAAAGAGCCAATATTGATTGGTGAACTCAAATCCTGACTTGATTTTGGTTATTTTAGTTTTTCTCTAATGTTCTTTATATTCTGTCTTAAGACAAAATACTCCCAATTTCACATTACATTGTCATGTCTGCTCAAACTCCTCTTGGCTTATAGCAAGTTTTTAAAAAGACCTAAGTTACTTAGAGCTATTTAAAGATTGTTCTCATATTCCAGTTCTAATTTTTGTGTAACAAACTGACACATCAGGGTTTTTTTTAAATTATAACATCATTTTCAGCAGAGTGGCTTTTTTCTTTTTCTGTGCCAGGACCAGGTAGGGTGGAAGTGGACCTGTTTCCAACAAGGTCCACTCTCCCACAGAGGATAAAGTCTTGCATGAAGGAAGCACGTTGCCATTCACTCACTCATGCTTTGACTTGGAAATGCTTTCCAGAATAAACCCTTGATTTGCATAGAAACAGTAGATGATAGTGAAAAAATTTTAAGGAAGAAACCATTACGATAAGAATCACTTAACTCTACAATGAAGAAAGCTTCCTTCAGTCATGCTGTCAGCATGAGCTCCCTAATGGTCACTGTGAGTTTTATTCATAGCAGAATCAGCTTACTTCAATATTTTTTGCAAGTCTTATTTGAACAACTCTACAAATGGTATCTCCTAAAAATTGTGCTGTCATGTCATTGCATTTGAGTGGTAGGACAGTTACAATAATTAATACATTGCATATTGTTGTCTTGATAGAGGACAAGATGCAGACATGATATCTTGTCTAGACAATATTAGTACATACCTTTCTTCTTATTGCACTAATAGAAGGTAGCTGTATATCTATCCTATTTTGTATGTACATATATTTTTCATCACAAAATGGTCCTTTGTTTATATCCCCCTTTTTTGTTTTGTTTTGTCAGAGATGGGTGTTCCATTGCTGTTAGAGAAGCTCTATTAGGATAAGTTTTTAAAGGATCTTTTTATACTCAATGCTAGTTTGAATATTGTAGATACAATGTCAGCAAAATATCCCAATATAGTCCAATAGTCCCCAATAGTAGTGGGTTATCAGCACAACTGGCAGTTGTCAGGATCACTTGGTTGTTGACCTGAGCCTTTTACAGCTTAGCATGTTAAGTATGGCCATTTCTTTTTATACCTCATGCTTACCCTTTCCTGCTGATGTTAACCAAGTTAAAGCATGACCTATATAACTAAAAATGTAACTTTCGTATCTGCCAAGGTCAGTCAAATCCCCTCAGGATTTACCCTGGAACCTTGTACAGCACTCAGTAGATCCTTTGTCAGTGTCAGCCATGTGGATGAGTCACGGCCATTGCTTGACCAATTTGTTTTCTGTGAAAGCCTGAGACATTCTGTGGCAAGTTACAACTCACCAGAGCCACTCCTTATCTAAAAAGGACTTTTTGTCTCCAACACTTGTATTACTCAATTTTTGGATCAGTACAGTCATGGAAATACTGTTTACAACTCAATTGTTGTGGATAGCATCTATTTCCAGTTATCCATCTATCTGCTGCCTGCCTATCATCTCTCTCTCTGTCTCTCTAATCATCATCATGGTCTCATCTCTTTCCATTCATGCAACAGAAAGATATGCTAATTCCACCTTTGTAAACTACCTGTGCTTCACAGAATGCAGAAACTCAGCAGGACACCTAGAAGGGGAAGGAAATTTATGATACTAAATGGGCCACTCTCGTGCTTATTTTCTCTCAGCTTCATTTTTCATCCTTCTTTGGCTCTGTTTTGCATCACAGAGAACAATGTTTCCCAAAGATCTCCTGCAAATTGGCTTCCAGATAAGGTTAGGCCATGGAGATGTAATGGGAATTTAGAGGAAGGTAGGTAAAGAGGCAAAGAAATTCATATTTTTGCTCTGCTCCCTTCCCAACCCCCCCTCCCCCCAGAGCATCTCTGATTTAGTTGCACCTCTATATGCTCTGGCTTCTCTTTGATGGCTTCTGCCTGCACAGTCCCAGTTCTTCCACTGCAAACCCTTGCCACCCCAAGGACAGCTGCCAGGTGGCCCTGGTTGCTTGGCTGCTGGGTTCCAATGGGGGAAATGTTGAATAGGCTTTTCTTACTCCTGCTAATCATCTTTCCATTGGTTGACTCACTTCTGTTTGTTTAGCTTTTTACTTCTTTCTTCACCTACAAAACTCAATTCCTGCCTTAAATTTCATATGTTGAAAATACTTAAAGCAATATACTGAGTAAGAACACTAGGGATCATCTAATCAGGAAACAGAGAAAAAGAAATAAATATAGCAGGGCTACATTCTTTTCGTTTTACCATTCCTATTCATTCTATATGCAATACTTGGCTGTGCAGTGCACAATACAAAGTGTCTGGGAAATGTAATTTACCTATGTGCCCAGCAGTTTTTCTGTCTATCTTTTTTTCTTTGTCTTTTTTTTAAGACAGGGTCTCACTATGCAGTTCAGGCTGGCCTTAAGCTCAGGCTGGTCTTGAACTCACAACAATCCTCCTGCCTCAGCCTCCTGAGTGCTGGGATTACAGGCCTGTGCCACCACGCCTGGCTCTTTCTATCTATTTAGTTAAGTACAAAAATATGTCTCCCATGGAAGATGCATATTGAACTGCCTCATTGACTAGTCAAGACAGTACTCAGCTCGCTCAAGGGAATCTATATTTTGAAGTATTAAGTATTATTAAATTGTAATTGAATGAATTTAGCAGATGAATAAAGAGCCAGGGAAATGACACGCAGGGAGAAGTTTTTTTTGCTAAGCAGATCTACAAGTACTGCATACAACTTTTCCATAAAATTTTTGAAAGTGATTATACAATCAGCAGTCTTACACTTAGAGTTATCATTAACAAAATGATGTGGGAAGTGGCATTGCTTAATGCTTTCCCCTGTCGGACTCCTGACTTTCCATACCTACTTCTGGGGCGGGTAGTTATTCCCATTTTGCTCCTTAAGCAATTCTGTGATGTCCTTGTCCTTCACCTCTAACTCTAGCTGTTGCTAAGGAGGCATGAAAGGAAGGAGGGAAGACTCGTTAGACACTGAAATGGCTTTTATGCAGCATTTTTTTTTTTTTTTTTTTTTTGGGCAGAATCGGGGATTGAACTAAGGCTCTTGCGCTTGCCAGGGAAGTGAAGTGATTTTTATTTTTATTTTTTATTGAAGAACAAATAGCAATAAGACAGTTTCAAGACAAATTAACAGGAAAGATTCAATAAATTAACACATTGAAAACTTTTCGTAATGTTTCGGTATCGTACAAGTTGCATACATGATATTATACTTACAGACATTATTATAGCAGATGTCTCTAATCAGTGAATTAAGAGTATAGCTGTTTACTTGTCTTATTTTTATTATAGCTGAATTATATCACAGATTCAATAATTAATACTTTCTACCTTATTAACTTCCCAGTGGTTTTCCATAGTACTAGAAGATGACATAATATCTTGTCCAACTTCTCTTAGTGGTAATCTTGCTTCTCATAGAATTACGCAGAAGTACTGCATATTTATCCTAACTGTACTGTTTATACAAACACATTATGGTTCTTCCTTTGTATCCCCCTTTTTTTGTCTAGACCTGTCAAAGATGGGCACTCCATTGTCATTAAACCAATTTAGGTACCTGAACTCAGAGACACAATTCAACACAGTCCAACGTTCCACAATAATAGTGAGTTATCTGAAGAAATTGTTAACTGTAGCCATTTACAGCTCAACTTATTATTATGGCTGTGCATTATATACCTCATTTTTATACTTTTCTGCTGAATAGTTAAGACCGAGATAGATCAAGACCTATATACGAAAAGATGTAGCTTTTGTTTCTGATGAGGTCAGTGAAGTCCCTCAGGGTTTATCTTGTAGTTCTGTACCTTCCTCTGTAGATCCTTTGTCTGTGTCATCCATGTGGATGAGTCACGGCCAATGCTTGACCAGTTTGCTCTCTGTGAGAGCCTGAGAGAAAGTTTTTTCTCCATGTGACTCTCCCCAGGCACACTATAGATCATCAATCTCTTTCCTCTGTGGCTCCATAATCTCCTTGATCAGAAAATTTGGGACACAGCTGGGTTTCATGATGTTACAGTACATAGGAGAACTTGTACTGAAGTGGTTTTTAATAGCACAAATTCAAGCCTCTAATTCAGCCAATGAAATTTTCCAAAATGCAACCAGGGTCAATTTAATTTTACATCCAGTTGTAATAACTCTAGTATATTAATTTCCCACCCATGAGCATATTGCAGGCAATAACTGAGAGGAAGAAAAAGGACTTTTATAGGTAAAACAACAGCAACAGGGACAATAATAATAGCATCATAAATCCCTAGTGATAACACTCAAATGGATAGAACAGAAAGCAAAGTAAAACAACAAAACAAACAAATAAATGAAAAAGATGGGCTATAGGCAAGCTAGAGGAAACAGCTTAAGCTTTGAGAAAAAGCTTGCAAATTAATGGAGTAAAATATTTAAAGAGATGAAAATAGGATTCATATAGTCTGATTAAAAAGGTACTTTCCTTGCATGTTTAATTAAACATACGAAAGTATAAAAGTCTTTGTAGATCTGCTGAAAGGACCAGAAAATTTCTGGAGTGAGACGAAGGAGAGCAAGTGTTGTAAACCTGAGGGGAGGGAACTCTTTCTCTATTCCTTTGAACAGCCACAAGTCTCTATACAACATCTGGCTGCCTGTGTGCCTTCAGTGGTTTCAGTATATTCTCCACTCTTTTCCTGAGAGAAAGTGCACAGTGTCCAGCATGCATAGTAAAATCAAAATGCTCCTTTCAAACCTGGAGAGCTGTATCTAGCAATATTTGATGATAACATATTGGAGAGGAGCACAGATCATATTGTTCAGAGTGACGGGAAAGGACAACATGGAGAAGTGATGTGAGAGGAGCTACAGACTTGTGGCCAGATGTGACCAGAAAGCTTGTTTATTTTAGAAGTAGTTGAGAACTGAAAGGAGCTGCACCGGGTTGTGGTGATAAGTGATGTAATACGTTCCTGTGAGGTGTTTTAATGAGGCTTTTAGATTGTTATCTTTTTTGAAAATCTCTGTGCTATTATTCTAGGAAAAAGAAGTTGCATTAGGAGAAAACATAATGGCTACAGTTTTGGAAGAGTTCTCTTCTATGTACTTGAGTGGTAGATAAAGACTGTGCTATATGATAGAAACCTTTAGGTAATCTGTGTTCATTGCAAAATGATTTCAGTGAACAGAAATTAGGTAATCCTTTCTCAGCATCTGAAAGAGGGGAGCTTTGAATCTAGATTGCCAAATGTTTTTCTTATCTGTCCATTTTATTTGGCCATAGAAAGGGAAATTTTAGGGCCAGCCAAATAGCTCAAGGGCTGGCCAAATAGCTCAGCAGATTAAAGTGCCTGCAAGCAAGTGCAGGGATGGAGGGTTTGATTCCCACCCCCAGGGGCATTCTGAGACAGCAGTACAGGCTGGGCATGGTGGCACATGCCTGTAATCCCAGTTCTTGGGAGGCTGTAGACAGGTGGATCACTATGAGTCTGATCTAGTAGTGAGACCTTGAACACCCTGTCGAGCCTTCCCTAAAAGTAAAGAAAAAAAAAAGAGAGAACTTTTGCTCAGAATTACACATTGCTTATAGCAATATTTCTCCAACTGGCATGTATTGAGTACCATAATTTACTGTGAAGAGTGCTTAATGACATTTCCAATGAAAATTTCATAAAGCAGTAGTATGAAGTATTTATTGATAAGGCTTTTGTTGTTGGGTCAAAATACCTGACACCTGCAACTTTAGGAGGAAAAGTATATTTTGGCTCATGTTGGAGGTTTCAATTCAGAGTCCTCTGAGCCAGGGCAGAAACATCTCAGTGGCCAGGAAGCAGAGAGAGAAGACAACTTTCATCGGCAGCCCACCGTGACCCTCTTCCTTCTGTGAGGCCCTGGATTCCCACAGCACATTCACCTATGAACTCAGCTGTGACTGTCAATAGAGTCAGTGCTTCCTGACCCAATCACTGTTTGAAAAATCCCACTTGTGAACATATGAGTTGTTTTGAGAGAACATTATAGATCAAACAATGCAATGGACTATGTAATAACTAAGTATGACCTTCATTTAGCTCCAAGATCCTAACTTGAAGACACAAAATTTTTCTTCTGCTCATTTGTCCCGTCTGTGTTTATCTCTGGATCAGTTTGGCTAGGGTTTGTCAGTTCTACAGGTCTTTGCAAAGATCCAGCTTTAGGTTTCATTATCTATTGTTTCTCATCTAATGCATTTTTACTCTCATCTTTATTATTTTCTTCCTTTGTGTTTAACTTTGGAATGCACTTCTTTTCCTAGTTTGTTAAGATGAAAGCTGAGGCAATTATTTGAGACTTCTCTTATATTCTATTATAGTCCTTTAGTGTTACAAATTTCTAAATATTTTTCTCATATTGATTTATAGTTTTTAATTTATTTACATTTTGGTCACAAAGTATATTGTGTATGGTTTTAATCTTTCTAAAATTATCAAGAGTTGTGTTTTATGGTCTAAGTTGGGCACACGTACTTAAAAAGATTGTACATTCTACTGTCACTGAAGTGCTTGAAATGTTAAGTAAAATTGGTTATTAATGTTATTCTCTGGAACCTTATTCTGTCAGCATTTTGAGGAAGTAAAGTGTAAAGTAAGGCATGATGCAAGTTAAATCTATATAGATACCTACTATTTGTGTGAAAAGTGAAGAACTTAAAGCTGATCAGATTTTTCCAAGTAGATATATCTGACATCATGTAATTTAAATACTCAAATCTATGACCAATTTCTCCTACTTTCATTGAGATGGAGGCCATTAGCATCCATGGTAATAACGAATACTAGACACTGTTTCATAAATATGTTTTGAATTAGAAATGACTTTTGTTTATGAATGAAGAGAAAAATCCTGATTTTGTTAAAACAACAAAATTACTACTATTAAGAGAAAAGGTAATATTAAAAGTAGTTTCCACACAGGTGATAATCACCTTACTATACCTAGAAGCTCATGACTAAAGACCTAAAAGTGTATTACCTTTGAAATGAGGGCAAGGAGAGGCCCCTTTTTTCAAGGTGTTATTGCCCAAGTAGAGCATGACTAACAGAGAAGGCATGTAACTCTTGGGGCATCCCTGCAGGTACAGTAAATGAGTAAATTCTTAGCAGCGTTATGACATCACCAGAGAGCGTGACTTGGGTCAAGAGCTTGGCAGGAGGCTCTGGGAACAGTAGAATCCACAGTGATCAAGACTGAGAAGCCAACATACCGGCCACCGTAAAACTGAAGAGAGAGCTTATTGTACCTCATGCACAGCAGCAGGTTTAACAGAAAATTAGACATGTTTATAGTCCCAGATTTACAGCACGCCTTATAAACACCTTATTACTTAGAATCCAGTCTGCTGTCCTAGAAACTAAGAATGTGACTTTGTTAAGCAGTAGGATTTGTTGACATAAATGTCTTGACTAAGTTTGCCATTGCGGTTAACCAAAACGCATTTACTCCTGGGAAAGTAAACAGAAGCAAACAAAATGCCTCTTATACTACAATACAGTAAGTTTCAAATTGACCAAACTTAATGCTATGACATAAATATGCTTAATGTTTATGGAATTTTTAAGAAATCTTTTGCCATGTTGAGCTTACCATCCTGTATAAGTCTTACTGAATGGCAATGTGTTTTCAGAATTACCTGTGCTTAAAGACTTCATCAGAAATATTCAGAAAACCTGCCATGAATACCGGAGCTGACCATGCACCAAGTAAAATGGGTCATGGTTTCCTCAGACATTAATGTGGATAAATCAGTTCTGTAACTTCTAATACTTATACACTGAATTGTTACCAATAATTAAAATTAGAGGACTAATGGAAAATAACGTTGAACAAATATTATAAAACCACATGAAAATATGCTCAAGGAAGGCAAAGTATTTGGCTGAAACCCAAAAAATAGAGAACACTCTTAGAGAAGAATGAAAATTCAACTAATCTCCTGAAGCTTAAAAATTCATTTGTTTAATAGAAAATAAAGACCTTCTGACATTAGCAACTCATTGAATCACTGGAATATATCAAAATCAATTCAGCCTATTTCCTACGCTTTTAGACTCCTAATGAACCCTCTCACAACTTCAAAAGTTCTGTAGTAAGAAAATCTTTGTCAGATACAAGTGAGTAGTCATGATTATGTAGCTTGGGTCTACAGTTGGCACCAATTTTTTCTAATAAAATCTATATCAATATAGATTTATAGGAAATTTTTAAGCAGAGGGTGTCTCTGATGGATAGAATGAAAAGTGAATAACAAACATTAATTTACAAAATATTACAAAAATGTCTTATAGAAGATGAGATCCTGAACATCTTTCCTACAAAACCATGTGGCTGACTTCATGAATTGCAACAAAGGAAAATGACTATAGGAAACCATAAAAAATGTCTATGCAGCAGCATACTCAAGGATGATATTGGAGATTTAGTTGACTAAGATCTATGGGTCTCCCAAGAATCAAGTGCAGGTATAGATCACATTGACAGAGGTACAATATTCAACATGCAAGATATGCTTATTATAGTCAGTAGTGGAATTAGTCCTTATGGTTCTGGGTATACTAATAAGATCTGATGACAACCAACTGGAACAAGTCCAAATAAAAAGACTAAGTCTAAGCATTCTGACATTATGTGAAAGTTGAGAAATCAAGGATGTTCATTTTATTAAAAAATAAACATTTTCAGAAGAAAACAATCATTGACTCGCAGAGTCAATAGAGTTCAGCCTCTCTCTTCTAGTAACAACAAATAGAATTAACAAGGAAATCATCAAAATAGAAAAATTCTTTCTTTCTTTCTTTCTTTCTTTCTTTCTTTCTTTCTTTCTTTCTTTCTTTCTTTCTTTCTTTCTTTCTCCTTCCTTCCTTCCTTCCTTCCTTCCTTCCTTCCTTCCTTCCTTCCTTCCTTCCTTCCTTCCTTCCTTCCTTTCTTTCTTTCTTTCTTTCTTTCTTTCTTTCTTTCTTTCTTTCTTCTGGTAGCAGGAATTGAATCTAGGGCCTTATGTGTTAAATTCTGAGTCTTACTGAAGTTGTGAAGAAAGGCCTCAGACCTACAGTCTCCCTGCCTTAACCTCCAGAATAGCTAGGACTATAGGTATGTGCCAATACATCCAGCAAGAACAAACTTCCCAAATAAAATAAGCTGTCAAATAATAATACTGCCTTCCTTGGGATGGGTGTCACCAGAAATATTAAACGGGCTGAATGTCTGATTAGTTGTTATTGTAGAAGAGTCTGAAGCACCCTGAGGGAGTATTTTCACTACAGAGAGCACTGTTCATATAGTTTTTAGTATCTGTAAAGAACCAAGAGGGCTGATACCATAGCTACTGCTCCTCAACCACAGAATCATTTTCAATGAAAGCCATTTTATATATGGTGCTCTACCAAATGTTTCACTTTACAGAAGGCACGTGCTGTTAAAATTCTGATGAAGCATTGGAGAGTATGTTTTCTAAAGTCATTTTTGACGTTATTTTTATGATTCAGATTTGCTGGTTGAATTTGATTTTCAGGTGTCACCCATCATCATGCTATTAGGCTAAGGTAGTTTGGTTTAATGAGATGCTCATACTGAGAAGGCTCAGAATATCACCTGTGAAGGAGCAGAATAAACACAATGGTTACTACCAGGCCTGTGACTTGGCCAGGAGAAAAGATTTCATTAGCAGAGAGTTGGAGACAGAGACGGCTAAATCCAAAAGAAAAAAGAAAGAAAGAAAAACAAAAGCTTCAGACTTCAGATATAAGAGAGACATTGAAGTGATTTCCAGGAATTCTGAAAGAGGAAACACCCGTAGCCTCCAGGGCGATTCTAAATGCGGATAGTCCTTAAATCAGATTTCATTTTCAGCATAGTGTGAATTTTATGGTCACTTGTAGAAAAATGGAAGTCTCCAAGGACAAGGAAGCAGGCTGATTTCACTTTTTAGGTATCTTACATTTTTAAGACCTTTGGCATAATTCCAAAGAAAGAGCACATTCTTTTTAGTCAGAAAAGCAGTTGATAATTTAGAAATATTTTCCCAGACATGATCTCATTTTGTCTCTCATCAATGACTAACAATGATACAAGAACATGCATTTTCATCCTCATTTTCCAGATGAGGGAATTGGGGATCAGAAGTCACCAGCCCATATCACACAGCTACTAAGGGAAGGGGGGGGGCAACAAAATCTGTGTCGTGCTCCCAGGTTTAAAACACTTTTGTAGTACCCAAAGGACATGATTTCTTCAGCTAAGGGACTCTGATAAAGTTTAGAGTTTTCTTACACTCTGTGCTCCTTCTTTCAGTTTCTTTGTGACTGATATATAACTAACTGCATTTGGTGACACAGCCTTAGCTTTGAGTATGTAAGTGGCCAACAACAGCAGAAAAACCCCTGGTCAGATTCAAATAGTAATGACTCTATTAAAAATCAACAGTCCTCTAGAAATAAATAGGTCTATTAAAAAAAAATAAAGCCTTAATTCAGTGGCTCAGCATATCGTGCTTTGATAGCTGTTAGTAATTACTTCTTATTTTTATTTTTGTTTTCTCTATGGTAAGAGAAACATGCAGAAAAGCACCAGGCTTTGCGTGCTCTTTTGTTTTCATTACCTCTTCTACTTCTTGAAAATGTCAGGCCTTCTCCAACATGCTGACTGTCTGGCGGGTTTACTTGTCTTGGCAAAACACCGTGGATTATATTGCTACAAAACAAATGTAAAGGACCCAGTGGGGAACTACATTACTCCCAAATGGTGTCCTCAGAATGGGTCATTTTTTTCTTGGCTTCTTAATCACCAGTTTGACCCTTCAAAGTGCAGAATACCAGGGCTATGCAAAGAATTCTTAATAAATAATGAATTCCAGAATGTGTCTACAGGTTGAGTACCCTTCAATATGAGATACTCGAACCAGAAGTGTTTTAGAATTTGGAGGTTTTTATTGGCAGGGAATATTTTGGAATATCTGCATGGACATTACCATCTGAATGCCAAAATGCTCAGAATTTTAGATTTGGGGATTTTTTAAAAATTTTTTTTAAATTTTTTATTTTCATTTTATTGAAGTACAAATGTCACTCAGACAGTTTCAAGACACCTTAACCATACACATTTGATGAATTAATACATTGCAAACTGTTTTCATAATGTTTTGGTATTGTACAAGGTGCATACATGATATTATATTTACAGATATTATTTTAGCAGATATCTCTTATCAGTGAATTAAGAGTGTAGCTGCTTACTTATTTTTTATACCTGAATTATATCAAAAATTCAATAATTATTTTCCTAGTGGATGACCATAGTACTA